>JAVCKT010005749.1:24035-34332 GCA_032273925.1 Rhynchotus rufescens | reverse complement strand
CCAGAGCAGAGGTACCTGAAAGACTCCTTCCTAAATTCCTTGCACCTAAATAAGTATATAAAAATTGAATTAAAAAAAAAAAAAAACAGAGGAGAAGTCCAGCCCCGATCTCACTATCGAGAGGATCTTCACAGCCCCTTGCACTGCACCGGTCATATTCCCGTTAACAACAATTCCCAGATTGGAAAATAAATCAGAAAAAAATAAGTCATGGAGCCCCCGTTTACGCCAGGCTCCACGACTACTGGCAGTCGTGGGAGTCATTGGCACACATTGGCACAGAGGTTTAGACCATACATCTATTTATTTATCATGGAAATAAAATTGGAGCAGAAGTGGGAAAAGAAAGGGGGAAAATGGCTTATTTAGCCAAAATGCCTTCCTTTTCCCCTTTGGAAACTCTGCGGCTTTCCCGTTTTCCTGAAGAACTTGTCACATATCTACACTACTGGTTTCCCCTCACCGGGGATTTTCCTTCCAGCACGTAGCATGTCGGGCCTGTTTTTTTTCATAACTGTATTCTCGCCTTTCCAGTTCTTCTTGCCAATTTTCTTAGCACTCATTAGAGGATTTTTCCTTTTTTTTTTTTTTTTTTTTTTTTTTTTTTTTGAGAGCTAAGAGTCTAATAATAGTTTATTTTAATTGCCCTGATGATTCCATAAACAGCTCAGTTGTTTTTTCGTCTAGCCTGTAACTGGTCCATGCGGGTGACATTTATTGCAGAGTAAGAGGTGAATTTCATAATACCACAACTGCATTTTTAACCTTTATTTTTTAAATGGAAACCATCGATGCACTCTAGGAAACGTCTCTCTTTTCACACTGCCTAGAAGTAATTGCATTTAAAAGGCATGACGAAATGCATCCACTAAGAAAAGGCTGATTTTCCACCTTTTAATATAAAGACTGTGGAAACTTGGAAACGAAAGGAAGAGTTTAGACATCTATTAAATAATCATTTTAAAAAATCGTTATTTTAGAATAGATAAAATTTCCCCACAAGATTTCAGATTTCAGATTTCATTAGCGTGAGAGGTATGAGAGAGTTTGTCTCTTTTTTTGGGAGAAAAATAAAATCAAGCAAGCTACAATTTGAGAATCAATTTGAGGAAAAGTGTTTACACTTTGATGATTGAGGGTGAGGGGATGGAGAGAAGTTACTTGGAGGGATGTTACAGGTGGGGAGCTTGACAGACGGGGGATATCCCGGCCTTTGCTTTGGAAATGCCGTGACCCGGCTGCGCGTCTCCCTTGTTGGTCACCGACGGCTGCCCCGACCCTCGCGGGCGGCGGGTTCAGAGGGGTCGGCGGCGCCCGGTGGCCCCGGCAGCGCGACACGGTGGCCCCGTCGCGGGCGGCCCCTCGGCGGGTGCGGGTGGCGGCCCGGTGCGGGACGCAGAAACCACGTCGGGGGTTGCCCGTCCCGGCCCGGGGGGGCCGCGGTGGGTTATACGTCCCCGTCGAGCAGGCTGAAGTATTTGGCGGGGCTGGGCAGGCAGAGGTACGGGAGGGCGCTGCCCGGGCAGAGCAGGGGGAAGGACACGGGCAGCAAGCAGCGCCCGAGGAAGGGGCTGTCCTTGTAAAGGGCAGGCAAGGGGAGAGCGGCGGGAGGCAGCGGCTCCGCGGGGATCTCCGTCGGGGTCGGGCCCTCGGGCTCCGCCGACATCTGTCTCTTGAGCTTGTTGCGGCGGTTCTGGAACCAGATCTTCACCTGCGTCTCGGTGAGGTGCAGCGAGGCGGCGAGGCCGGCGCGCTCAGCGCTGCTCAGGTAGCGCTTCACGTCGAAGGTGGACTCGAGCTGGAAGACCTGGCTCTTGGAGAAGATGGTGCGCGTCTTCTTCTTGCTGCGCGCCGCCTTGCCGCTGTCCTTGCCGCAGCCCACGGCTCCCGCCGCCTCCTCCGCGCCGCAGCGCAGCCCTCCGCGGGGCGGCGAGACTGCCCCGGCGCTGCCTCCGGAGCCCGGCCTGGCTGCCGGCCCGGCCTCGCCGCCTGCAAGGGCAGAGCACGAAGAGCATCAGATCAGCCGCGGCCCCGCACCGCGCACCGGCCGCACCGCGGCGTCCCGCGGAGCGCAAAGCGGCAGCGCATCCCCCCAGCCTTCCGCGAGGAGCGGCGCCTATGGAGGGGAAGGGTAAGGATCCGGGAAGGGTCTAGGGATCTCTCGCGTAGCCCTAAGCCAGGGAAATTCAGAGGTCCAGGACACGGGACAGAGACCCAAAGAGGCGGAGGGAAGGAAGGGGAGGGGGCGAGTAAAACACCCTGCACACGACGCTGAGAGCAGGTCGCGGCGGGGTGTGCCGGTGGTGCCTCTTCCCATCCAGCCACAGCCACGAAAGGGAAAACCTCGGATCCTCTTCCTGCCTCTGTTGACTAGAGGAGGAATGGGTGCCAGGATAGCCTGGTGTGTGTGCGGGCACGAGCGCGTGCACGGGTGTGTGGGGGGGGGTGCGCGCGACCCCGGAGGGGCCCGGCCGCGGCTCGGCCATGGGACGGGGGGCAGGGGAGGAGGAGCAGAGTCCGACCCCCGCCCGAACTCCGGGGCCCTGCAGCGGGACGAGGGGGACTGGCCCGCGCCCCGCTGTGCGATGCAGTCTCCCGAAGAGTTCACTCTCAGTACCCGAGTTTCCAAAGCCTTTACTGGGGTCGCGCTCCGCGGGGCCCTCTTCCTCCTCCTCTTCCTCCTCCTCCTCCTGCCCCTGCAGCGGGCGGCGGGGCCCGAGCTGCAGGATGCTGGCGATGCTGAAGGCCGGCGGTGGGGCCGGGGCCCCCGGCGGGGTTTCGCGGCCGCCCCCCAGCTGCACCATGGAGCGCTGAGCAGAGCCGAACCGAACTGCACAGAACCGAGCCGAGCCGCACCGAGCGGGACTGGCCGCGCCTAGAGGGCTGTAAGCGGCAACCCGGAGGAGGGATGGAGGGAAGGGAGGAGGAATGGAGAGGGAGAGGGAGGGGAATGGGAAGGGGGGGACAAGGGGAGGGTCGGGGCGGCAGAGGGAGGGGATAGAGCTAGAGCCAAAGAGATGGAGGACTGGGGAAGGGCGGAAAGTGAAGGGAGGGAGCACTGGGAGGGAAACAGAAGAAGAGGAGCAGGAGGGGAAGGAATTGGGGGCGCTGCTAAGGAGTCCTGAGGATGGGGAGGTGCCCCTGCTGCTAGGAGAAGGGAATAAGGGAAAGGGTGGGGAGGAGGTGGGACGACGGGACTGGAATTTCTTGGGACCGGGTGAAGGGGGGAGATAAGGGTGAAGAGGGAAGCCTGGGAACAAAAACGGTGGGTATGGGGTCCGGGATGGAGAGAGAAGCGCTCTGGGAGAAGAGTCGGTGGGAGGAAGATGGAGAGGAGATACAATGCAGAGGATTCCGATGTGGTAGAAGGAGGATGGCAACCAACGGGGACAGTGATCGAGAGAGGGCTGAGGAAAGCAGATAAGAAAGGATGGTACAGAACAGAGTGGATGAGAAGTCAGGAGAGAGTAAAAGGGAACCAGGAAGCAGGAGAGAGGCGGGACATGTAGAAGTAAAGGGGGTGGTGGATGATGCAGAGCACAGTTTGGGGCAGTGCGAAGAGCAAGAGAGCGATGATGGAGAGAGCAGGGGACAGGAAAAAAAAATAAAAAAGAGAGAGAGGGAAATGTGGGAGCAGCTTGGTGTGCAGCTTGGTGACAATTGCTGCCACCAATTCCCCGTGTTGTTTTAGAGAGGTGGTGAGAAAACGAGCTTTCTGTGGCCAAGAGCGCTCCTATGTCCCCTTTACTCCCTTCTACCCGTAAACTGAGCATGCGAGGGGTTCCTCGGGAGAAAGGAGACCACTCTTCTCCCAAGGATCCCAGTGGCCTCAGCTCACTCCGAGACCCTCCCACTAGGGCGGTGTGCCCTTGGTTGTGCAAGGTTTAAAAAGGTTTAAAGGTTTAAAAGGTTTAAAAACCTTTCACATTCTATCACGTTCTGTGATTCTGTGATTCTATTTTTTTAACGTAGACAGTTCTACTAAGCTAGAGTCGGCATCACTTATTACGCGTAGGAAACAATTTTCTTCTCCATGTCCCCCTGGAAAACTGTTAAGAGGTTCTTATAAGGCCTTCTCATCAAAGACTGGAAGTTTCAACCACGAAAAATGCTGAGAAGTGGCGAGAAACCCCGTAAGAAGGGTTGACATTAGAGGTGATGACAGTATCCTAAATATTGCGATAGCAGGGACGTCCTGAGATAAAATTAGGGCATCTGAAGACATTGAACTGTGTTAATCTTTAATACACTGGTTCTTAGGAGAGTGAGTTTCTGCTCTTCTTCATGGGGAAAAAAAAGTTTCTCTTGATAAATGCACTTAGGTTTTAATGAAGCCATCTACTGGAGAATTGCACTTTTCCAGGCCAAAATATATGTATGTATCCAATCTTCCATTAACACATTCACTGGCTAAATGTCCAAACGTGTTTTATTTGTCTTGTAACCTCCTGCACTAAGGAGAACTCCTGGTGGGGCGAAATGTCCCATTAGGAGGCAGCGATAGGGCAGAAGAAGGAACAGACAGTGAGAACTGCGAAGAGACGGAAGGGACAATTCAATAATTCAGTGTCGGTTGGTAAAAGTCGGAGGATAGGGGACTTTGGGCACAGTTTGTTCTGGTTTTGGCCCCAGCAGATGCCTCGGCCTCCTTTCCCGCTGCTGGAAAGGGATGAGCTGGGTACACACAAGGTGCTCGCATCCATTCTTGCTGTAGAACATTTTCCTTTTAATCCTGCAAAACCTATCTTCAAAATTAAAAAAAATCTGACTTCTGAGAAGAGACTTTTCCTTGGAAATCGAAAAGGACGGAAAAATTAAAAGGCAAATAAGGAGACGCGGTTTATTTCTGCACCCTGGCCGCAGCACCGCAAACGCGGCGGTGTGGAGCAGGCTTGGGCACCACTTGCATCTCAGCGCGGAGCAGGAGCTGCCCGGCGGGCAGCACCGTCCCGCTCCCGCCGCGCGACCGCCGGCCCCGGCGTCCCCGCCCCGCGGCGCGGTGAGAGGCGGCCGCCGCTCCCGCCGCTCCCGCCGCTCCCGCCGCTCCCGCCGCTCCCGCCGCCGGGGCTCCCCTCGGGGAGGCTGCTCCGCCTCGGCCTTCCCCAGAGCCTCATCGCCCTCATCCGCAGCGGGAAGGAAGGGGAGGAAGGATTTGGCTCCACATGTGAACAGGTAGAGATCCCTCCCTGTCTGAGGGATCCGGGAGGGCAACGGGCGGTTCTGCCATAAACCTCGCAAATTAAAAATAAAAATAAAAATAAAAATAAAAATAAAAATAAAAATAAAAATAAAAATCCCAGAGAGCCGCCCCTGGGTCACTTCGAGGAAGAGCGGGGCTCCGCTCCCCCAGCAGCACCTCTCCGTACCCGCGCAAGTCGCTCTGCAGGCTCCAAGAGGCCGTCGGACTAGTCGCATCGTCGCTTCGCTTGAAAACAACTTCCCTAGGATCGTTAGAGGTCTCCGGCACAGGGACTTTTTGATACTGCACTTTATTTTCTTATAAATCTTTTAATCATCCTGTCGTCAGGTGCATCATTTCGTGGAGCCCGGTGACACCCAGCAGCGGCTCAGCAAACACGAAGCTTTTCATTTTCACTTTTTTTTTTTTTTTTTTTTTCACTGACACATTTCTGTAACAGCACCTAACGTCACGCTGAACCTGGGAAGGTTTTTACCAAAAATCACCTGGTGTACATATCTTTATTTTCCGTTTAACCCAAGGTAGAAAGAGTCTTCTACTCTTAATCTAAACTTGATTGCAATGAACTCCAATTGGATTCTAGAGAAAGACAAAAGAGAGCGACTTTGCCTGGGGAATGGATCTGAAATGGGTTTATTTCTAGGGTCCTCCACGGTAAAGTAGGCCCCCTTCTGCATTTCAGAGTCCCTGATGATGAAGAACCTAACGCAGTGGAATCGTAGCCAAGTCATGAAAGTCTTTACAGTTTCCCTTCCCAGGATGTAGCCGGAGCTGCGATCCGCGATCCTCCGCCTTGCCCCTGGGTGCAAAGTCCCCGGCTAAGTCGCCTTCCTGCATCGGCTGCACTTAATTTCAGAGGCGTGAGACTAAAATCGGAGACGCTACAACCCCACTCCACCCCTCCTCCCTCTCCACCCCCCCCTCCAAAAAAATCCCCAGATTCTCGGGAGACTAGAATGTTTAAGGGAAGATAGAGATCTTAAACTTCAGACCTATATCAAGATTTTCATAGTAGCATGTACACATGTATCTACTTACATATAAATTAAAATGTTAGATCTGTAAGGACATTTGAGAAACTCAGGACAGTTAAAGAAACACTGAGAACTTCTCCATAAAGTCACCACCACTGGGAATGCGCCACTAACATCGCCTGAATCCAATATCAAACAGAGAGTCCTAAATACACCAAATACACTGAAAATGCTGGAGTAAGTCTCCAAACGACTGTGAGACCACAGTGCACACTCCACCAGCCTCATATGTTTACAGAGAAAAGGAAAAAAAAGAAAAGAAAAAGGAAAGAAAAAAAAAGGGAGAGACACTAGTCTAAGATAATGCAGTATAAAAGAAAAAAAAATCAATCCAAATATATTGTTGGACTGTGGAGCCAGCACGCACCTATGAGATTTATCAAGCATTGATTTGCATGAATATTTTAGACTCCTGTCTATGAGAAATGCTATGGGCCATCTTAAGCCCATGAGCAATGTACCATTTACGAAGTAGACATTTAACAAGGTAATTTTCATCTTATTCACTATTTTCATTCAAAGTGCAATTAATAATAACATCTTACTGCGGCTGCACCAAGAATTTATTTCAGATGGTCAGTTCAGACTTTTTTTATTATTATTTTCACTCAGTTTGCTGGGATCTTTTTTTCTCCCATTGATTATTTTTATTAATATCCAACACACACAAGTTCTGTTTGCAAGCAGTCTGGCAAGGTTTTCCTTTGCTTCGCCTCTGGAGTGCCATCTAGCTAAGCTGTTGTAGCAACACTCATTAAATAAATGTCAACAGACAAGGATTTATGCTGCATAATAATATTACAGCTGTAGTATAACTGGATTTATTTTAAAGCTATTCTGAGGTTGCTTTGATCTATAAAGCAGCAACGTATGTCTCTATATGTCACAAACAGCCTTTGCCAAAGTACTTTGAGCTCTACAGTCCATCAACATATTTCTTTAAAAAAATCTATTTGAGGAAATACAAAGCATGACTCTTACCTCGTTAATATGTTTAATATAAAATATATACAGGGAATAAAACTGCAAGAGATATTTTGCCTTGATTTGTGGCTTTTTTTTTTTTTTTTTTTTTTTTTTTGACTGCTTTAAAGTCGTCTGTGTACATTCATCAATATAAATGGTAGTTTTTCAGTGAATGCATCTTCTGTTGGGTATTTCTGAATCCTGGAGGATACTCTTGACCTCAGGAACAACGACTAGGGTCATTAGAAGAGCTACGAGGTAAAGAAACCTGAGGTGTATATGTTCCCATTTTCAGTACATATTTTTAATAATCCACTATAAAGCAGTGTCTGCATTTACAGAATAAGGCATAAGTAAGCACTTCTTTTCTTAGAGAAATTCACGTCATCTTGTACCTTTTTAATTTTTTACTACGATCATAAGTTACAAATACAGTGTATGAAAAAAAAATCTGTTTATTGATATAATCGCACGTCTTAAAAAAAAAAAAAACTAATGTCAAAACACATTTTAAAAATCTGATTGATCATTTAGCCCTGCCAGTTCCGTTACTTCAAAAAAAAAAGAATATTTAGTAGAATCAGAAGTACGATAATCTCATGTTACTCCAAAGAAAAGGCATGTGGAGGGTGGCAGGCGTGTGAAGATGCTTTACAGTCTGCTCCGATATGGTTGATGCGAGTCGGAGGTTCACTCCCGTAAGGAGAGGGCTGGATATGAAGTGGAAAACGTCCTGGCCGCATTTTTCCAGTCTTTCTCAACAGTACCAGCTTGGGTGCTGGACACCAGGAGGGGGAAACCCTGCCCGAAGCCACATCCTTGGTCCCCTGGAAGGCCCAGTTCCCACACGGCTGCCCTGGTCACCTCTAGAGGCACCGACACGAGGGGGCTACGAGCCCGGCCTCCCCACTCGCCCATCCTCGCTACCCTCTCGGTAGCGCATCCCCCATTTTTAGCAGCTTTCGCCCCAAAGGTATTTTATTTTAACTGATATGCAAGCGAAACGCCTGGCGAAGGTCTGCTGGTGTCACACATGGTGGTGATTATTACCATTTTTAAGAGCAGTTGAAATGCAGCTCCCAGCTCCGCATCCTTCCGAGTCGAAAGAAGCGTCCTGACAAGTTAGCACTTTTCTCAGGAACCCGGAATATATATATATATATATATATAAATATATATTTTTCATTCTCGAGTGTTCTGAGTCTTCCACCACCCTGACTACAATTGTGCAGCCTGATGCCCAGAGAGAGAGACAAAAAAAAATGCGTTGTTGTAATCTGTCACTGCCCCTTCTTTCAAATTTTGTGTCAAAATTTAAGGTCCGCTGCATCTCATCGACCGATTTAATTGCAAGGAAGCAGGAAATTGCTCCAAATATAATTCAGACCGTAGGTAATAGTAACGATTAGATTTCGTTTCCTTCACCGGTGAAAGGTCCGCACACAGATAGCCCAACAGATCCACCATCTAGCCCTCCCTGCAGGGACAGTCAGTGCTCCGAGCTGGTCGGTTAAATTACATCTGATTATGCCCTAAAACGTACGATCAAATCTTAATCCTCCACAAAGGCTGAGTTTTACAAGGTCTTTTTTTTTTTCCCCCCTCTTAATATTTGGGTACAGAAATTCAACCCTTTAGAAATAAAAATTGACCTGGTATTAATTTTAGCAGCGAATAGAGAAGTAAGGGGAGGAAACTTAAAAAAAAAATAAGGAAAAAATAGCTTGGCATGCATAATACTTCATATAATATCACATTACCGTTTAGATTGCATAACTAGCCATACAATTCCCCAGCCTGTCGCCACCTGATTATTTTTCTCGCTTTTCTTTTTAATTGCGAGTGAGGACTATCAATCGATTACGTAAATCCATCCCGTAAGACAGAGAAAAGCTGAGATGTGTTTTTCTCAGCCTCGTCAGGAGACCCAAATACGTAGCAAAGCCTTCTGTTAAAACACCGTGTGCAGATTTTTTTCTCCTCCTTTTCATCCTGTATTTCAGTTGGTAGCTTGTTAGGGAAATAAAACGAAAACAAAGAAAACAAATCCTCTCAGCTCGGATTTCAGAGGGGCGAATTCATCTTCTCCAGCTGCCTTCACGTTGTTTCAAAAACCCGAAAGGACTGCGGGGCAGCCGCACATGCTTGGGGATGGATGGCGTGGGAATACCACGGCTGGCAACACTGCGATCGTGGGAGCAGCTCCATGGAAGGCGCCGCAGGAGCCCACCGGAGCGAGGGGCTCTGAGCGGCCGCAGCGTCGGTCGGTGGAGCTGGGGCATTTATCCCCGGTCCCACCTGCAGCCCCTTCCCTTCTCCGGGCTCCATTTCCCGGCCGAGGCCCTTACATTCGTCTCGTGCTCGGCCAGCTCTGCGGGGTGGGATGTAGCTACGGTTTCACCGCGAGGTCACGGAGATGGAAACTCTCCGTAACCCGAGGGGGATGAAGCTCCTGCGGGGTGCAGCGTGCAGGGCCCAGGGATGCACCACTGCAACGGGACTGCATTTTCTTTGGATGTGTGACCGGCAGAGATCCCGACGGAGCAGTTGTTGGCTCGTCGCGAGGGTCCTTGTAGTCCTGCTTTCTCTCCTTCTGCTGTGTTGTTTTATGTTTGTTTGTTCGTTTCGAGTTACCCCAAAGTAAGTTTATTGCACGTTTAAAAAAGTCAAAAAGCAGAAACTCGAGAAATGTGTAATGGGAATAAAAAGTTCGGGGAGGAAGAGAGTACCGCTGAAAGCCTGGCGAGAGGGCGAATGAAAGCGGCCCTGGAGCAGATGGGCGCTCAGACGAGTCCTGTCATCTGCGACCGTAGGAAGGGCAGCGAGGCAGCGGGGAAGGTGCCCAGGGGGTAGCTGACGGCGTTAGAAAAGCCCACCAAGGGGGGCGACATGTGAGGCAAGGCGAAGCCCAGGGCGCTCGCCGGCGAGTTCTCGTGGTAGAGGATGGGCACCCGCACTATCCTTTGGGCCGAGTGGGAGATGTTGGCCGCCTCCAGGTCGGCGGCCAGCTGTCTTTTCCACTTGTTGCGGCGGTTCTGGAACCAGATCTTCACCTGCGTCTCGGTGAGGTGCAGCGAGGCGGCGAGGCCGGCGCGCT
>JAVCKT010005749.1:0-21271 GCA_032273925.1 Rhynchotus rufescens | reverse complement strand
CTATAATAACGAAATAAAATTTTCATTCAAGTTAACCGCTTTACATGGGGGGGGGGCGGCGCCGTTTGGCGGAGGGGGGCGGCAAATGGGAGCCCCGCGCGGCGGGAGCGGCCGCGCGGGGCCGCGGCTCGCGCTGCGGGAGCGCGCGTCGCGCGCGGGGGGGAGCGCGCGTGTGCGCGCGTGTGCGCGCGCCCACCCCCACCCCGCTCCCCGCTCCCCGCCGCGGGGCTGCCGCTCCCGAGCTCCCGATTTAGGTCAATTAGGGAGCAAATCCCCGCGCGGGGGGGGAGCGCTCACGGGCCGCGCATGGGGGGAGGAAACGGAGGGGGAACAGGGAGAGGGGGCTGGCCACGACCGCTCGCGGCTCTCCCATTGGCTGCGGCGAGCTCTGAGGGCAGCTTAGCCAGCCAATAGGCGTGCCGAATGTCGCGGTAATATTAATATCATTAATAATAATTATTTGCACCCCCACCCCCGCACAGCGCTCCCCGCCGCGGCGGCGCCGCTTTTATGTTTTAGACGGCGGTCAGGGACGGAGGGGATTTGGGAAGTGCGGCCCGGAGCGCGCGGCCCGGGCCCGGCTGCCCGGCCCTGGCGGAGCGGTGAGGATGCCCCTTCCCTGCTCGGCACCCTCGGCCTCCGCACGGGCTTGGGAGGGGGCTCCGACACTGCCCCACGGGGGCAAGGAGGGGGGACCGGCACGGGGACCCTCGTTCGCGGTGTCTTCCGAGGCCGCGTTGCTCTTCATAGCCTAATTGGCGGCATTTAACCTTTTCATTTACAGCCATGTATCTATCTGCAGGAAATACACAGAGACATATATACAATTTATTTATAAGTTAGCCCCGTTGCCCCATCTCCTCAGAGGCCACTCAGAGCAGAGGTTGCAGTGCTGCCCACTCCAGCAGCTGCCCACTCCAAAAGAAAACTCCCGCTCCGGGACTTTACATTCCACAGTCCTTTATTTATTTATTTATTTATTTATTTTAGTTGGTGCCATTTACCATTGCTGGAAAGCCGTTAAGCTGCGCTCGGTTTGTGTCCCCTTTTCCCGATGATTCCGACGGGTCCGCTCGGGAGCGGGATCCCACATGGCCCCGACTCTCTACCTTGTCCCTTTGGACCAAGGAACCTGGGTGGCAGCGGGAGCAGCCGATGCCGAGTGCACATTGGAGAGACGGGGCGGTTCGGGTGAGTATATGAGTGTCCTCAAAGCTCCCATCCAAACGGCTCCAGATGCTTTCGCCAGCGCTGCTTGAAGAGGTTAGAAAACGGGACCACCTTCCACGAGCCCTTGCCCTTGGACGGATGTGATGCTCACCTTCAAGATTGCTGCCTTCTCCTTGCTGTGCTCTTCTTCCCTCCCGGGCTGTTACTGCTTTTCCACGGTTTGTGGAACTTGTAGGCAAGCAAAACCCCAAGCCCCGCCTCCCCCGAGTCCTGTGAATTTGGGGACTATTTTGGAAAAAAAAAAAATAGTATTCTCACTTCTACAGAGCTCCAGAAAAATGCGAGTACCAGAACTCCGAGACAGACAATCAGAAAGCAAGAACATGCTTGAGTATGCTTGAGTTTCTGCCCTATCTGGGGACAGACCAAGGAGTATCGCGGTGAACTGTAAACAGGGAGAAACAAGGAGAAAGTGCATTCATCACTTTTGGGATAGGAGTGATGCTAACTTACACTTCTCTCATGCCCTGCACCGCTTTGGTGTGTGTTGATAGATAGGGAATATGAGGCTGGCCGATGTGTGCTAAAAAAGCAACTGCTTTCTTCATCGGCAGGCTCAGAAAATATATGCCTGCTTTGCAGAATAAGTGATGAAGATGTGGACCTCACTTCAACACTTTTTATAAACAATGTGCAAACAATATGTATGTAACTCATGCCCATGTTATGTTAAGTGTTCCTAGAACATCATCGTGTATATAAAATATTGTATATGAAAAACAATAATGTGCTTTCCATCTAGAAAGAAACAGATGTCCAGTAATTTCCATCTTATTTTTTCTACATATTTCTCTAAAATAGTATGTAATACCCCACTGTGCTAACCTGTGTACGTGAAAGGCAAATATATGCAGATATATTCTTGAAACCCGTGTTCTGAAAACATAACATTTGTACACATGTGTGTAGAGAGAGTATTTTCGCGCTTGCAAATACATATAGACTACTTTTACACAGCTACAAACCTTTATACTGCTGGTGCACGTCAGGGGCGTGAAAACAGTATTTCTTGCACTTTACATAGTGCTGAGGGGCTATAGAGAAACTTTTAGGAAAGGAAAGATTGGTCTTTCCTGGCGTTTTGTCTCTGACCACCGAGCTCTGCGCAGAGCGCAAGAAGCGGGATTTTCCCGAGTTTATTTTCAGAGGGAAGCAGCGGTGCCGCGCCAGGTTTGCGCCCTGCGCGGCCGCCGCCTCGCGGACCGACCTGCGCTCCCGGGGGCTCTCCCCTGTGTGCGCCCTTCCCCGGCGCCTCGGGGCGCCGGCCCCAGCGCGGAGGCTCCGGCATCGCCGGCACCCAGCCCGGCTCGAGCTTCCCGGGACGCCCCGAAGGGCTGGAGTGGCCGCGACCGGGGCAGGACGAGTCTCCACTCTGTTCCCATTGCCTTCTTCCCGGCAACTGTTCCTTTCTTCTTCAAAATACCTTTTATCGTTATTTTTTATTTAGGGGACAACGGTTAAGAGGTGTTTTTTTTTTTTTTTTTTTTTTTTTTTTTTTTTTTTTTTTTTTTTTTTTTTTCCCCAGGGGAGCAACCTGTCTTCTTCTGACCCATTAGAAATGATTTGCCTGTGTTTTAAGTTCATTCTGGAGGGTGTTTCACTATAGACTACGGGCAGTGTGCTCCACATTTCCCCATTACTGGCTCTGTTTCACTCTCAAATACGTTTTCCCTGGACAGCGCTAGGAGAGCTAAGGGACTTCTCGTGGGCTCAGGCTGCGGCCTGTGGATCCTGGAGCAGCGTCGCTAAAACAGATTCTGCGACGGGGTGTCCCTGGGAAGGGGCTCCCAGTCCGTGCCCACGACTGGCGTGGCGGGGGGAAGCTGTCTGGGCGGGTAGCAGACCCGCTGGCTGCCCCGATGCCGTCTCCGACTGCCCCGAGCTTTGGCAGCGTTTGCTCGACATGCGCTGCCATCGGGGGTGCGGGGCATGAGGGACGGCTGCGTTTTGGGGCTGCGGGTTTTGCCTGCCCGCAGTGAGACTGCAATTGTCCCTCTTTCGTTTGATATTTCCTCTTCCTCTCACCGCTGGCACCAGCGCTGCCTCGATGTGTCGTAAAACCGAGGCGAAATCAAAGACAGGCTCTAGCGCTCACCGCCTAACCTCTGCTCTGCTCTTCTTTTAAGGCACCCGCGCGGTGCGTTTGAAACACGGGTCTTGGCGGGAGTCGTTTAGATCCCTGCCTTCCAGCGAAGGGGAATCCTCCCGTCCTCGCCCGTGCCAAAAAAAAAAAAAAAAAAAAAAGTGGCGTCGAATTGATCGTTCCTATCGCTCTCTCAGTATTTTCAACTCCAGCTCCGTGGGTAAGGAATTTCCTGGCCAACATCTGCCTTTGGTTGCTATGCATGTATATATGCACACACAGATACGGATATACGCTTATATGTATACACACACATACAAATAGAAAGCAGTGTTTCAGCCAGGTTCTCTTTAACTACAGAAACGAATGAAACAAGTAGAAAAGTAAACTATAGGGAGCCGAGGAAACACCAGAGACACTCGAGGAGGCATGTTTGGGGTCCAAAGCTCCTTTAGAAGAGTGGAAGGGTAGAGGAGAACTTTAGAAATTGGCTAAAATAAAATAAAATAAAATTACTCGGTTGCTGTATGAAATATTCTCCCCTTCCTCCAGGAAGCACCCACGCGCTCCATTCCCTCCCGGAGGAGTTTGGGAATGGAGTTGTCCAGTTCTCTGATCTGCGGGGGACCTGTCCTGCTGGGACCCCGGGGCTAGAGCAGGGGACCGACGTGGGGATGAAGACGAGCACGGGCAGGCTGAAGTCCCACTGATTCCTTTTCTTAATTTGGAGTCAATTTAAAGACTGTCTGAAGATGCGGAAAGAGAGAACCTGAGAGATATGGGATTGCTCAGTGAGTTTTTAGCTGTATAAAACCGATCTTACTGGACTCTTTTTGGTCACTAATAATGTCAGAGAACTTTTTCCTTTGCAAAAACCCAAACCAGCCCAGATCCCTATGACCGACCATATTCATTGTTCACAGAGTCACCGAGCAGGTTGGATGGAAACTTCTTGCAGTCCGTAGAAAGTCCCAGCTGCCCCTGTTGTCTATTTATTGCTCGTTACAGACGGCATGTCAATTAGAATATGAATCGCCGAAGTGTCATCTCCTTGGTAAATGAGTGAAATTTAACCAAAAGGACATATTTAATAAAAAAAAACGGGGGAACATCCTTGAGTATATGAGTACATTAATGAGGAAAGCACTTGAGGAGTGACTTGGAGGATAAACATTCACGTGTGCTAAAATACCAGAATCTTTTCAAAGATGTTTATTCACTCTTCAAGTGGAAAATAAGAAGAGAGAAAAGAGATTATGAATGAATTAAGAGATAGCTAATTTCTTTTTAAGTAGCCCCTACTGAATAGACAAAACAATTTAATTATTATACAGTCCTAATGCAGCTTTTCCATAAAGATATTTGGCATTGATTTCAATATACAATTTTAACTTCTTTTTTGGGGGGGAGGGTATTTTATAGTGAAAGAATGCATTTTATTGGTGCTGGTGAGGGTCAGCCACAGGAGAATTATGGAGGTCATGTGAGATAGGTGCCAATAAAGCTTTTATTATTGTTATACAGACAAAAGAGCATTATGGAAAGAGATGCTTACCAGACCTAGCCATGGACATTTTGTTCTGTTAATAATCAAGTTGGAGCTATGGAACATCAATCTAACATCCACATAAGTTTTGGAAGTATTTTTCCATCAGAAAAATGAAGATCCTTTGGAATGAAACACACATCCAAAAAAAAATACAAAGAAAAAATATTGTAGTGTCAGAATTTATTTTTTTTTAGAATAAAACTTTATTTTGAAATCATTTTTACATTTGATTTGTGTTACATAGCATAAAAATGTCAATCAAAATATGTTCTGAATGGACAAGGTATTTTTTTTCTCTGATTTGTATCTACCTACAGATTTGGATCTAAAGGGTTTTTTTGAAAAAGTTTGAAATTCAGTACTCAAAAATATATGCAGAGAGAATGCTATTATCTTTCCTTCATCCATTCTTGCATTAATCCACTCTCAAAGATTGTAATGAACTTGTCTTTGTGTTGAGGCACTGAATTCTTAGCTCAAACTTCAGAAATAGCCGAATCCTAATGATCTCAGTAAAAATCCTACTTTCTTAAATCTGATTGACTCAGGAGTTTTAGATTAATTCCAAGAAAGAACCAAGTCTCAGCAAAGAAAGTTTTAGAAACTGTACAGTACAAAATAATCTTTGTATTTTTACACTTGTGTTAAAGGAAAATTGATAGATTAAAGTTAACCCCAAAACCCCACCAAGAGACTTTTAAAAAATATACTATTTTCTTGCATTTTTATAATAAAACAATTCAAACTGCCTATGTTCTAAGGGAGAGATTAAAACAAAAAAGTGTGAAAATTCCATGTCCTTTGTTCTGTATAAAATCACCTAAAATCATCTATTCTATTAAGAAGCAGAAAATATCTTTCTATTTATATTGCAATTAATTTATCATAGTAAAGAACAACACATCAGTCTATAAAACATTTTTCATTGTGGACCTTTAAAAATTATTATTTTGCAAAACTAATTTGAGTGAGGCATATAGTATTTCACCACAAAATTTTATAAGGAATTATATGTATAATCTGATGCATTTTTGAATCAGCTCAGAAGTAATCTTAACAGGAATCAAGAAGTAGTTATAGTTTATGTGAGTCATTAAAACCTGAGGATAAATGCAATTTTCAAATGGTTCTGTGATGTATACTAAGTGGTTTTGTAATGCTTTGGCGTATGTGGAGATCTGTATCTGGAGATATATATGGTTACATACGCATGAATACATTTATTATCGTATTTGAAAACTACATTTTCCCATAGCATGAAAACAGTGTTGAAATGTGCTTAAGAAAGGACTGGATCTAGTCAAAATTAGTATCAGAATGAACTCAGATCCTAATGTAAATCCATGGAAACTCCCAATGCATTTGCTTTCTTGTCTTGAATTATTTTGTTATCAAGTGTGATTAGCTCTAGAAAAGCCTGAAGCGGTAGGAAAGCTGGGTCAAACACTGCGTGAACCTGGTGGTAAAGCTCTGTTTGTTTTCCCTCTGAGAGCCAGGCAGAGATGGGCTATCTGCCCTGGGACCTGCGTGGGGCTCAGCAGGAAACCCGGTCGGATCAGCCCCTTCTCATAAGATTGTCTTTGACTTCTCAAACTCTTCCACTTGGGTTAGGATGGTGCGAGCCAGTTCCCACAGTAATTCCTCATGAAACCTGAACGCCGCAGCCTACGTTCTGCCCTTGTGAGCATGTAAGAAGTCAGCCTGGAAATCACACATGCCTCTGGCTACGAATAATAAAATCTACACAGCAGTTTTGTGAAACTGGAGAAGTAAGTGCATAGGACTTGCAGTAGAAAAAAAACCCCATATTCCACTTTGCTAAACCTGTGTTTTACCTGGAGGTAACGTGATTTTAAAGCAGAAGACACTGGTGAGGTGGGTAAGAAGTGAAGATGAACCTTCACTATGTGTCACAGACATGTGCTGTGTTGACTGATTGGGAAGACATGCCAATATCTCTTTATCTCCTTCTCTCATACAAAACATCACTCTCATCTGCTTAGCTTTGCAAATTAATATGGGGAGAATTCATCAAACTGAGTGAACATATCTCTGTCTGGGCTTTGCACTCTGTCGTCTCCTCAGAGTCAATGCATATCTAGTCAACATTTTATTTTTTTTAATGAACCTTAAGGGTAAATGTTCTCACCCTACAACCATTGTCTAAAATAAGTCAGATGGACTGTTGTCTGTTCAGTCGGTGAATTGTTCTAACAGACAGCTTCCGAGGAATCTTTCTTGCAATGTTGTCATATATCATGATACAAGAGATTGGAGGGTAGCCCTACAGAGGAGATGCATTTAACTGAATTTTGTTAAGGGGAGGCATTTGGTGGATGGAATAGGTTCTTTAAGCAAGTGTGTTGTAATAGCTTTGCCTCTGAGCTCTAAGTCTCTTTGCTTGTCCTTCTCAAACATTTCATGTAGCTTGGTGTTTTTGGCCACATGTACATCAGCAAGCTGGAAAGGATCATGGCATGAGCTCTAGGGAATGGTTCTCCATATCCTTCAACTGCAAACACATTCCTCAGCAGATTTTGGCCTACCAAACCTCTCAAAGAAAATGATGGAATGTTCACAGGATAGTAGAGCCCAAGGACTGTTCCCAGTTGGTGCTTGGCCACCCTGTTTTGCAGTGGAGAGAACACAGATTGTAAACCCGATCCCACTTGTCTCAGGGCTAGAGAATAGGACCAGTATGGGTCCAAGGCAGAACAGCCAGTCCTGACCCAAACCCTGCCATTTGTATGGCAAGGATGGCTGGAAGAAAAGGTGTCCTGCCATTCTGGTGTGCAGTTATGGTAGCTCTGGCCAGCTGCAGTGTGTTCGGCAAAGGAGAGCATCCTTGTCCATGTATCCTTCTCTCCCTAGTCAGCGTCACAAAAATCTGGCAAATGCTAGCTCTTTAGTAATATTTATAGCTATATCTCTATCTCATGAGCCACTCTTTAAAAGTAGGCTAACTCGAACCATACCGCATTACTGCTTGGAAATGCAGATGTGAAGGCATATCTGGTTCTAATATACAGATCACCTTATGGTGTGGCAGGTTTCAGTTTCCACAATAGAGAGTGCATTTGTGCTAGGAGTGATTTAAGCCATTTGGGACCTTCAAAAGCAGAAACTCTTTATGAACCTTATTGGAAATGACTAAACTTGCTGAAAAAAATAGGAAGAGAAACTAGAGGGGTGATCCAAGATCACACACATCTGAAGAGTGGGAATAAAGCTTTTTCCAAAATGTTGTTCATTTCTCACAGAAAATGCATAAGTTGAGTGTGAGACAAATATCTCCACTTCTTTGCTGAGATATCAAGTCCTACTAAGACTGATTGAAAAAAAAGCCACTGGATTTAGTTCAGAATAGTATGTTCATTAAATATTAGCAATATTGGTCATCTATTTTTCTGTTGTGTCTTGCTTTTTGCATTTCCCCCCCTTCTTTTGCTGACAGAGGGAAGGGAACAAAAATAAAGTACTTTTCCTTTCAGGTATACCTGACGGATTTGAGCTCTGATATTTCTCTTTCCCTCACTGCACGGAAATCCCATAGGAAGAGCAATATATCAGCATAAAGATTGGTTGTGCAGATTTAAAAGAAGTATTTTGCCCTTGGGTCCAAAAGCTGGAACGTTTTCTGCAGATCATAGACTCCATAAAACATATGTACTTAATAAATAAGCAAACAAGCCTTGTGTTTGAATGGGGCTGCCGTGGAGAAGGAGAAGAACATTAGGCCACTTGGGGTGGAAGTTTGGCAGTTACATCCCTCATATCCCAGACTCACTCCATAAAACCTTTTTATTTATTTTATTTTTTGCAAATATCTCTTTTTCTCCTGCACGCCAGCTGTGGTGTTAAGGAGTGTGAAAGGGACCTTTCTGAAGCCTATTCCAGGTGATCTGAAATGATAATACCTCACAGAGCTGGCTGACCCCATGCAGAAAGTGGAAGGAATATCTCTAGCTTGTCAAGGAGATAAAACTGATGAGCTGAGAAGGCTTCATCTCATTCACATCTACTGTCTCACTCTCTGCACTGGTCAGTGGGAAGCATAGAAGAAGAGAAGTAGTTGGAACTAGGCCAGGGCTCTGCATTTTTGGCACCCCTTTGCAAGCACCAGCCCAAGGGCTTTTTGTATCCCCTATTCTGGAGCTGTCAGCAGGTAAAACTTTCTGTCACATAACTCAGAGCTGCTGAAACATTATGTGCTCTGCTGCCACCTTTTCCAGAACTCACCTGACCCTGCTATGCTTGCTGCTTAGCTGCCAGGCTAGGAAACTTCAGTCCCCTCCACAGCCTCTGACTCAGACTTGGCCATATCTAAGAACCCCTGCTTTTACACTTGCGAAGAGAGAAATACGTCCAGCATTTGTTTGCAAATGGTCTTCAAGGTGTTGCATGGGCCAAGTGCTTTTGTAGATCTCAAGACACATGACAGCCAGGATATTCAGTCTGTATAGGAATATTACTAATGCCTTTGTCAGACCCAAAGGCTAAGGTTCTCCTGGGAATGTCTGCTCTCCCATGACCACATTTCACCCTCTTGCCCACATTCTCAGGTGTCACAGTGCCTCTCAGGTGGTGACTTGCTTGTGCATCCATAGTGTTCCTGGCTCCCAGGACATTTCACATCTGTGGGGCCCTTGTGCTTGGACACTGACTGGTCTCCATAATGTTCAGCCAGGTTGGAAGCCGTGTGTGTTCAGTGAGGTGGATCTCCAGAGTAGCAAGGACAAGTTTTTTGGCATGCACTGTTCTCCATCTGGTAAAAAGCAGCCAAAGGTCAGATGTTTGGTCTGATCTATACTTTTTCTGGGTAGAAGAGGAAGTGAGGCACCTCCAAAGTATGACTCACCTCTCCTCTCCTGTGCATCTCCATTTAGCTGGGCTGAGTGTCTCTGGAAGTGCCTCCAAAGTTCACCGGAGAGTAGCACTGCAGAAGATAGCTACATTATACTGAACACCTAACCTCTAGCTGGCTGAAGTTAGTTCAAATTAATCCTGCCGTTATCTTCTGACTTCTCCTAATTTAGCTAGCTAGACTAGTCATTTGTCTTTCCTTCACACATTTTTTTAATAGGTTGAACAGCAGAAGGAGACCTAGAATCTGACTCTTCTCTTCCATATGTCTTAAGAAATGTATGCACATAACTTCAAATTTATGTCAAGGAGATATGCATGTCAGTCATTTCCTTATTTAAAATGACAAGTTTTGAGGAGGTCTGTGACCAAATTATTACATGATGCAACTATGTCAAAGTCAAAATTTGAAAAAATGCAAAGTGTGTGTTTAGATTTGCTGTTGCGTTTCACAACAGTAAAAAACAATAGATTTATCTGAAATGCTGCATTTCTAGAACATTTAACCAAATATCTTAATCTGAATTAGTTATATTTGGTTATGTGATTAACCTTGCTTTCAATCCAGAAAAAGAAAAAAACATCATGCAGTGAGGATGAAATGTTTCTTTTAACTCGATACCAGGCACTAGCCATATGGGATCAGCTCTGATACAGGCACCAGCCATGTGGGATCAGCTCTGATATCAACAGTGGATTAAAAATATTTTAATTCTGAATCAGAAACATCAGGTATCCTTTTATCTAATGTTGGTTTGTTACTTTTGATCTTGTGCTTGTACTCCAAAATGTGTTGCCACATGCAGGTGTGTCCTTTTGGTATGTTTGGTAAGGTCATTTTTAAAATTCTGAACTCCACATAGAAATTTCACCACAAAACAACCAGCTTAGCCTTAGGAGGTGTAAGTTTAAGTGTAGGCAATCCCTGAGAAACTCAAATCTGAGGAGTCTGAACTTCCTCTTTCCATAAGGACTAAATTTGAAGGAATGATCTATAGTTGGATGGGAAGGACCTACTGGAGTTTCAGAAGTATTTGCAGTTGGTGTATCTTTCAATTACACTGAATAACCCTAAGATTACAAAAGAAGCTATACCTTCTTGAGATTCAATTTAGATTCAGAGTTAGATTCTTGTTTGGATTGCTATTACTTTTGTTGCAAGTACTAATAAATCCTAAAGGTATAAATTATACATAACTGGAAATCAAGTGGCAAATACAGCTACAAACTATTTAAAATTTTATGATAATCATCATGTTGAAGAAATTAAGTGTAAAAATCTTAAGATTATTTTTGCAGTGCCTGCACTTGGGAGAAATATGAACGGGTGTCCAAGTTTATATGGCCTTCTCTTGCTTTCCTTTGGAAGGAGGAGTTTGGATCTGGTTCTAATCTAAAGAAAGTGATCCATAACCTGTACCTTTTCCTGAGCTGGGAATTCGTTGAGTTACTTTCAGGAGCTGAGGTATTTTAGGACTGTGATCAAGCTGGACTGCAGGTAACGTGGCCTCTATTTTGTGCTCTGGATCTGCCTTACTTCTACTCTGCACTTTTACCTGGGGTTTCTCCTACATGAACATTTAGCCAAATTTACCTAGTACGAAGCAGTATACTTATGAAGCTAAACATTTTACTTCACTTTGATATTAGCATTTTGCATCATTTCTTTGTGTAAATGGATGTAATGTTGACAAAGAAGTGTTTGAAGAGTCTAGACTTATTTCGAAAGAGATTAAAATCTTCTCTCTCTCCTTTTTTTTTTTTTTTTTTATTTTATCATTGTTTTATTTTTTTAGAAAAAAAAATATTGATTTTATATATCAGGTTATTTTAATCTTTCAAAATAAACCTAGACCTGCATTTACTTGTATGGAAGTAAATGCATATGTTAATAAAAAAAAAATATATAAGCGAAATTAAGCTGACCTAAAAGAAATCTCTGTTAATCCTCTCCCCAGTGTACAAGGATGTGCTTTAATTACTTTCTATCAGAACAGAGTTACCTGCAAGGAAGGGGATGTAAATAAGAAGTCAGCCTTGTCACAGTGCCACCACGAGGACAAATCGCCGCCCAACCCAATCAAGCAGAGACCGCTGCAGAGCCCTTTCAAGCCATAACAAGGGTTGCTTTTTTCTGCTTTATCTTATAGAGAGCCCTGTCATAATG
This sequence comes from Rhynchotus rufescens, assembly GCA_032273925.1. Classification (NCBI taxonomy): domain Eukaryota; kingdom Metazoa; phylum Chordata; class Aves; order Tinamiformes; family Tinamidae; genus Rhynchotus; species Rhynchotus rufescens. Next base: position 9,379 of record JAVCKT010005749.1, on the reverse strand, counting down.
AAACATAGGCTAGGTGGTGTCATGCTGCTCCAAGAGAGTCTTTCTACTTCAGCCTTCACTGCGATGTTTACAGATGTTGATAGAGAGCAGTGCATTAAATTGATCTCAAACAAAAATAATTGCTGTGGTCTAGATGGATTAAGATTTTCCCAGCAGTTCTGCACTGCACAATTCAAATGCATAATAAACTTAGATCTGTACTTTTGCCAAGTTGCAATTTATAAATAAAATGATTCAGTCCAAGCCAATTTTCCTATTTAGTTTTAATAGCTAATGCTCTGAAATCCTCAGGGCTAATTAAACTCTTCATTGTCCTGCTGCATTTAATTATTCAGATATTGATCTAACATCTTAATACACAAGACAAAACAGGGACATAATTTAAATGTGAAGTGGAATAAAAAAGGAAGCTGGGCTAGTTTATGAACAATTTAGAAGTTAACAATTGAAGTCAAAGATCAGCTTTTCCAAGTGTTGATTTTTTTTTTGATGAAACATACAGTCTGTTAAAAGAATTAAAAAAAAAGATTATAGAATTTTGCTGCAAAATTTGTTTATAACTGTCACATCTAGTCTAAACTCCCAGATAGGATATTGCCAAAAAACATGTGTTTCTATAAAGGTGAAGATAAGTCATTTGGCTAGGGAAATTAGACCATGACACCTTGTATTCAGTTCTGACCTCACCTGAGACAACCTCTGACCTTGACCTAATAAATATTTAACCTGTCTTGCCCCGTAGCTGCCAGGAAACAGAGCCTCATATGCTTCCCCCCTTTTTTTCCTGTAATTTCAGTTTATCTCAGCACCTTTCTGAAATGGGGCTTTCTTTTACTGGGTGCTTAATCTTGGAACAGAAGGGCAGAAGCCCTTCAGTAATGCAATCTAAGCAGCTCCGTATGGAAATTCCATCGATTAAGTTGCTCCTCTGAAATATTGAAATTATATTACTCCTTTGTGTTTTGTCCCTCATTTTAATGTCTCGGAAACATCATCTTGTGAAGCATCCTCATAACTTTATTTCAGAAAAAAAAAAAAAAAAAAAAAAGAAACCCTAAAAACCCTATCCTTCCCAAACAGAATCTGTGAGATCTCTGGAGAATAAGAAATACAGATGTTCAGGTCCTCCAGCAGCATTTCTCTTTTTATGGCACTACACAAAGCAGAAAACAGAACCTATGTTATTTGGAGTGGAATTTATCTATAATTTAGTCATTTATATCTAACCTAGACACCAAGAATTACACAGAAACATCCAGTTTAGTACACTGTCTGTCTCATCTGCAGGAGATATTCATCAGATGCACACAACTGAGACGTTGACTAAAACTCTTCACTGATTATCAGGAGAGTCCATGGGGATGAACCATGGCACAGGCAACAAAAACACAGTTTAGCTGCCTAAATGAAGGCGCTAAGTGCCATTTCATACTCCCAAGGTATCCCAAGATTTGCATAAGACTTCAGATATGAATGACATAGGACCTCTGGGAGACTCATGAGTGGAGGAGTAAAGCCTTGCGCTGAGATACCCTGGGATGGCTCAAATGACATTAAACACTCTTCTTCAGCAACTTATTCCCACTTGCAAAGACACTGAGATGAATCACATTAGCAATTTATTCCCACTTGCAAAGACTTTGAGATGAATTCCATCACTGACACCTACGTTTTTTCAGAGGACAGACTGAGTGTTCTTGGCTCCTCTGAAGGGGGAAACAAGTACTGCCTGCACACTAAAAATAAGGCAAACTGATGACTCCACTCTGAGGACTTCTTCACATATAGTAGCACAGACCAAGAGCTCAGATGGGAGAAACAACCACAAATTTGTTACAGTGAGGGACAAGAGGAGACAGCAATAGGCTACAGGGAACAAAATCCTTCTGCATCATTCAGTGCCAAAGTCACACTTCCATGCAGGATTGTTATCCTGCAAGCTGCTGAGGTCCTATGGCTGGATCTTACAGAGCTCTAGGAGAGTATTTTTCTCTGGAAAATAAAAACTCCTAACACATATTTCATTAAAATGGCTCAGTAGGAGGCTGACCTAAAGTCTGCCATTTGAAATACATCAACTTGAGACAAAGCGTAGCACGTTCCACTTTGCACCAGGAACAAACATGATTTTTTCCTGTAATGGAGTCTAGCACAAGTTATATGTAGAGAATAAGCATGCGGCATATGGTCATTATTGCACAATTCGCTGGCTGGTAATTCAGTGTGCTTGTCTCCAGCTTACAGTAACTGACACCAGATAATACAGTTGGGATTAATCCAAGCTTTGTGAAGTGTTCCAAAAACTCAGAGCTAATTACTACACTTGAGATTCCCAGATTGGCGGACGGTATTAAAATTTATTGTGCAATTTAGGGGAAAACATAAATTCTGCATTTTTTTTTCCAGAATTCTAGCTTTCTTCTCATATTTTTTAGTGTGAATGGCACGGAAGTCTTAAATATGCCAATGCATGTCCTTTTGAATTTATTAGTCAGGTGTCTGGTGCTCTTCTAAAAATGCCCTTATTAATACCATCAAAAGAAAGTCTTGTTCCCAGTTTGGCCAGGAGAGTAGAACTGACTGTCATAAGCTATAACAGATCGTTTTTCATCCACATTAAAATAAAGCTTAATAACATTAAAGCTTGTACATAGTGGGAAATTCCACTTTAAATTCCTTAACCATCTGTTGAATGAAAATCGGCCGTGAGCATTTCCCTTCAACTTCTTTTTTCCTTAGGTCACTTGAGGTACAGATGCAAGTGGGAAAAGGGGGGTTGTATCAGGAAGGAAGGCAGCAGTTTGGCAGCGAAGATCAACTGGGAGGGCAAAAGCTGCCCATTGAGTCTGCTCTCTGGGTCTTAACTCTCCCCTTATCTGAAATAGGTTTGCCACAACGAAATTATTAAAAAATTAGGCTCCTCGTTAAGCCTTTTCTTACTGTATCTTCCTTTTTATTTTCTGGAAAGGGCACTTTAGCAATCGTTATTACACAACTTTGGGTAAGTGAGATGGGTTTTCAGCATTGAGTCCTTCAGTAGAGCAGGCTGGGATCTCGCTTCTGCCATAGAAACAGCACCATCTTCAGGCAACTTGGAAAACCCATCACTTACCTAACTTGGTAAGGAACTTGGGCATCCTCACACTAGGGAAGCTCCTCTTTCTTAAGTTAAAACTACAACTACACTGTAAAGTTGAAGTTAAAGTTGAAACTACTTTTTTCTTTTTTTTTCCTCTCTTTTTTTTTTTCTTTAAGACTCACAATGATTTTCCCCAGCTCAGTCCTCCAGAAAGCACAAGGAGGTGAAATCTGTCCTGTTTTTTTAGTGTTTTTGCAAGAAGATGCAACTGCATTGGTACTCAGAAATAGTTACAACACTCTGATTTCCAATGCCAAAGACGTCCTCTCCGTTTAAAACACAACAACCAGTCTCCACCAGCAGCACCATCTGCTTCTCTATTTAACTGAATATCTCTTCACATACCTCCATTTTTTCCTTTGGAGAGCTATTTGGCCATTTTATCTCTTTCTAGACATTGTATCTCTTTCATACTTCTATTTGGAATATTTTTTTCCACCTCTGCAATGGAATTGGTGGCATTTGTGACCTAGTTTATTTTCAGCAGTAGATCTCAGTGAGCGTATTTCAAGCTTGTTTTTTTTTCTTTAAGCTTAAAAGAGAGAATAAAATAAAAAGATTGGAATGGATTATATTTCATGACCACCTTGATTGATTTAAGTGTATACTTTTAACACAAAATTTTATCTTTCTAAAAGAAAAAAAAAAAGGAATGATCAAGTTCTAGCATGTTTTAGGTTCATACATAAAACAAATACAAATCTGGGCTTGACGAGTGTAAAAAAATCAAAAGAAAATATGATAAGAAATGCTCACTACAGTTTATAATGTCATCATAACTACCTACTGCTATTTCCCCTAAAGAAATGTCATGTGGATTGTTTACTTTGAAGTATTTTTTTCTATAGGTTATGGGCAAATTAGCAGCAGAGATCTGTACGCTCAGTACTCAAGAGCTACAAGGAGGTTGCATGGAGCTTCCCATGGCCCTAAACTCTCCCAATGCAGCCAAAATCCCATGGGTGATGGTCTTTATGTGAAGCAGATCACAAAGCAACGTTGTCCGAGCTGGAAAATCGGATGCTTGGGATAAGCCGTCTCTAAGAAGCACTTGGATTATTTCTCTCCTTAGTTTGCTAAGGAGAAAAGGGTTCATTTCTCTTTATTTCTCTTTGCTCAGCACCACCAAACTTGCCCCAATGCCACGTGTTACCTTTAACTGTGAATACTTTTTCTTGCAGCACTAATGGAAAAAAAAAAAGACACCATCCCGCCTTCACATCACTGACTAAAGTAGTTCACATGCTGACGCTAGGGGTTTTCATTAGCCTTTATTCTGACAAGGGAAATTCTTCAGCAATAAAACTGCTGCAGTCGCCACTTTTCAATACATGCCATTTTATAACACAAAGATAACGTTGAGGAAAAATAGTTTTCTCTGCGTGGAGATTGTAGGAAATTCTGCAGTAGGCAGCATGCCACAAGTTTCCATGTGGAAATGACAATATTTGACAGATATAGACACAATATATAAATATATATATGTACATTATATATAAATATATATCACCAATAAAAGAGTAAATGCAACATTACTTTTCGTTGTTTGACATGCACTGTCCTTCGGGGCCCAAGTCTCAGCTCTGGGCTGGCTCTGTTGCTGCTGGCCTTAGTGGGTCCCCCTTCTGCCTCCATCCCTGGCCGGGCTGGAGGACACGGGGCCTGGATGGGGACACAGGGCCAGGTCCGGGGACAGAGAAGGTGACGTTGGAGCTGGACCAGGGCACTATCCCGTGTCCGGCCCTAGTGCCAGTGTCCACAGGAACCTTTGGAGAGGCTCGGCAGGACAGGCCCCTACCCAGGAGTGGAATTGGACTGTTCATAATGTGGGGGCTTTTTGATGTCTTGAGACCAACAACAAATTCCTCCCACCCCGCCTCAGCCTTTCCTGTGCCCTAGTTTTGGGGCCGAGATAGCCTTTGTGGGTTAATTCAAGGAGACGGAAGAGGCTGAGATAGAGAAGCGGGCGGGAGGGGAAGGGTGGGAAAGCACCAGCAATCCAGGCCTGGGTGAAGGGTGTTGTAGCGGGTGGGGGATGAAGCCACCCTGCCCCGCCAGGTCCAAGAGCGCAGAGTGCAAGGCCACACCGTCCCTAACCGGCTCAAGCCATCTAAGTCACCCAGCCCTCTGGCCCCAGTTCCATCCTGGTTGCTCCTGCTGCCGTCATGGGGGACCATGGTACACAGGGATGCCCCCCCCCTTCCCTGATCTCAAACTGAGCTGCCACTGAGGAAAAGGAGCCATCCCAGAGCCCAGAGCCACCACTGGCACTGGTGACCACAACCTCCTTGCGTGGACAGTGTTGGGTGCAGAGAAGGTCTGAGCTCTGGGCACAGTGGGACATGGGAGCTCCCACTTCCAGCCTAGGAGCCATTGGGATGGAGGGAAAGGTTTTGTTTGACTGATTTTTGAGGGTAAACAAAATAAAAATAATTAAAATAAAGAAGTTAAAAACCAGATTAATACTCCACACACACCAGGGGAGCCAGGCCCCTGCCTGGGCACTCTCCAGACAGGGAACCCACCTGCACGAGCACAGACTTGGAAAACAGCAGCCACGGGAAAGGTGCAAACAGGGTCTCCAGTGCGGGGACAGAGAGGACCGGGAGGCTGGGGACCGGGTCTCTGCTCCCCAAGGTGAGTCATTATCCTCCTCTGGAAGCGGATTTCATTCCCTGCTGCTCTCTGCCCCAACTGGGAGCTCGCCCAGCACTTTTTGAACACTTGAAGAACACTTTTTGAGCATAGTATCTACTTTCACTCTAATAAAAAAAAAAAAAAAATCACACAGTAATTCCAGTTACTTGAATTCATACTTGAAGAATAGGTGATTATTCAAGATAAAAGATACAAACTCAGCCCTATAGGTGTCACACGAGAAGTGCTTAAGTCCTGGCATTCTCTAATCTCTTTTATTTTTGACTTTTCAAAGACAAAGATCTTTTAAAGGATTTAGAGGCTTCTGCAGTATGTGTGTCATTAGCCATTTCCATGCTCTGAAACCATATTCAGATACATCACAGAGGAAGTTATTAGCTTGATTTTTTTAGCATGTGTGTGTGAAAATCAATAAAATAAAAATCAATAAAATAATAATAAAAAAAAGCAAAGACATGTCCTATTCCCAGTGAATCCTTATAAGAGTATTTGAGCAAAAACACTGGTGACAGCTGATGTTCTACACAGAGTCTGGCATTTTTTCCCCCCGTCACTTCTGTGCTCTTGCCTTCATGCTGCTTTCTTCATGCCCAGGACCCTGCACAGTCCTTCCCCAACCAAACTTTCTTGCTATTGTCCTATATTCTCTTCAAATCCTGGTATGTTACCCCCTTTTCCTCTCTCAGATCATCAGATTATATGGGAGCCCATGCTTAAAAGCTGCAAAATCATTCATTCGTGGTAAGCCAGATTTAAGCTCAATTCCCTTTCAACTTAAAAAAGAACAAAAAAAAAACCCCTTTCCCTATCTCTTTTCCCATGCCTGCATGTCTGGAATCCTCTCCTGGAATGCTTTGCTCTCCTGTGTTCACAGGCCTTCAGAAGTCTCCTCTGGATTTCTGCTTTCTCCTGACATCTGTTTCTGAACTCTGTTTTGTTCAGTAATATTGTCCAATCAATAATATTCCTTAAAAATCAGATGAAAATAAAAAATATAAAGGATAACTGTAATACAAATACACTGGAAGCTTGCTTTCTTATTGATCATAGCTTTCTTTGCTCTCCTTGGAGTCAGACTCTTCTGGTATATGTAAGATATAATTCTGAGTGATGTTTAAGTTGTCAAGAGTCATATCAATGTTCATAGAATTTTTTGACCACAGAACAGGACCACCTACTGTAACTTCTGTGGACACAGAAAAGTTAAACCGACTCTTCTGGGCCATCAAAAAGAGCAACTTGGGCTCACGTCTTCTGGACTTGCATAAACTTATGAGATAAAAAAGAAAGGTCAATTTTAGGGCAGACTGTAACCTCTGGCTGCATCCCTGGCAATGGGATATGTTGCTAATGGACTTCGGCATTAGGGAGATTTCAATCTGTTCTTACCCTGAGGTTTTCCATTTTGGAACTTTTCCATACTCTTTTTCTCAGAGATTTCTAGTTCTGCAAGACATTTCATCTCCAATTTTATTGCTTTCTGGAATTAATTTTGATCACTTGCTAACTCATTAATATCAGTGTGAAATCTTACCTCCAAAATGCATCACTCTGAGAGAGGAAATGCTGGAGTTAACTTTGAATATTTGCTTAAAGACCTCTTAATAACCATACTTTTTGAAAGTCAGAACTGCATGCAAATACTGTTGATAACATATAAGAAAACTAGAAAAATACAAAACTGTTGCTCAGATCTCAGTTTTCCAAATTCACATGTTTCCAGGTCTAGGTTGAAACAGCAAATTTAAAATTAAGTTAATTCAGACCTGATCCTGTACATAGTTATGGATAACATACAGGGCTCATTCAATGCTGTGCTGGTAATTTTTTTTTGTGGTATCCACACCTTTTTTGATACGGAAGATAAAACTAAGTTTAGTGCAAAATCTCTTGTATTACTCACTCAGGTGAAAATCTCCATGTGATGCTTGAAGCAACAACATGCATTGCTGGGCATGGGCATTCCCTAGGCATGAGATATTTTAGCAGGGATAGAATTGAACATGCAGATGTTTTCAGTATGGAGGACAAACTCTTGCACTTGAACAGCCCAAATGCATCTCTCCTACCTGATCTATATTACATGAGAAACTCCAAGTCTTTGTTTGTTTTGGGGTGTTGTATAATCTGAGTGTCCTGCTATAGAGAAAATGAGGTGTTTTGGATTTTGGTGAAGCTGGACTCACTGAGTTACTCTGGAGAGCAGGTTCCACAGCTAGACATGCCCATCCTTCAGGGGGGCAGTGGGTTTTCACAGAGACCACTGTCCTTTTGTATCGTAACTTCCTTGTATCATAATATGTGTCTAACAGCTCCAGCCTGAAGGCAGTTTGGTATTGGGAAACTTGGTTCTCACAATGATCAATAGAAAAAAAATCTTACAGCATAAAGGAGATGTAGAAAACAGGAAGGTTGAAGGATATGGATTTGCTTAAACTTGAAAAAAAAATGACTAAGAGGACAACAGCTTTAAATATGTAGAAGTGATGTAAAAAAATTGCTGGTAACTACTTTTAACTCACTGAAAAAGAATGAGAAGAATGTTTGTTGCAAAGAAAATTAGAATAAATATTCAGAAAAAAAAAGGACCTCTTTTAGGGTGATATCCTAGCAAAGTGTTTGATCACAATTTCCTGAAAGCCAGATTAGAAGAAATAGCCATGAGAGATAGGTGAGTTGGTTGATTTAACCTTCAATCATAAGTCAGGATGCTAAGAAAGTCATCTGGAAGTTCTCTTGAAAAGTCTTCAGGACTTTACTTCTATGAAAGTATGAGTCAAGGAGAAGCCTCTAAATTCACACAAAATCTTTGGCATTAAGTGCTGTTCTTCAATAGATCCATTTCAAATCCTTAGCTGGCAGTTGCTACAAAGGCCATTTTAATTCTCTTTAAAAAAAAATTGGAAGATCCCTTTCAGCTTTTTGAAATATGAAGGTTATTCCAGCTTGAGTTTGACAGCATAGTATTGGAGAGAGGCAGGAAAGTGACAAGACTAGCAAGTTCCTATTAATCGTCCAAATGAGAAACAATAATGATTTTATTCTCTGCTTCATCATTCTGAATAGCCTTTATCCTGTATCTTGAAGCTGTTGCTTGAGAAATGACTTCAATAGTGCCAAATGGATATAAAATTGACCTGTGCGTTGGAGGAGGGTTTGTTTTTATATTTCAGTCATTAACAAGATTACTCAGAGAAAGGCTCAAAGCAAGAAGTACTATATTATCTTTGCATATTTTTATGGAGGACACTAATGACACACATGAATGCAAATATATTGGATAGCATGGGAGCACTCTCTCGATTTTTCAGGTAAGGACTGAATGGAGTTAGGAAAGTTCCTCATGAACAAAACCTCTGAAGCTCCATTCCAGCTGTGATTCTGACTATGTAGGTGGGAAGGCAATAAATCAATGTCAAGGAATTTGGGCAAGCAAGAAGACCAGTGAGTGCAGCACACAGGGACAGGAGCATCTGGACTTATTTAACCACATATTCAGCATATATAGGTGTAAGGTATTCCTACACCTACATTCATAGCCATTTGTACATACTATTCACTTTTTCTTTCTCTTTTGGTCAA
>JAVCKT010005748.1:0-19620 GCA_032273925.1 Rhynchotus rufescens | reverse complement strand
CCGGGGGCTGCGCGGGGCTCGGGGTCCCCGTGGGGCTGCGTGGGGCTGGGGCTCTCCATGGGGCTCCGTGGGATCCGGGGGGCTCCAGAGGGTCTGGGTGCTTCACGAGGGTGGGGGGTCCACGAGGCTAAGGGGCCTCTCGGTGCCTGGGGGCTCCACAGGGATCTGGGGGCTCCGTGGAACCAGGGCGCTTCAAAGTGCCTGGGGAATCCATAGGGTCTGGGGACTGCATGGGGCTGAGGCCCCCGCTGTGCCCCGTGGGGTCTGGGGGCTCCAAGGGGTCCCAGAGGGCTGCCTGGCCCCAGCCCCACACCCGGGCATCGCCGTCCTGCTCCTTGGCCCAGGCCAGCGGGGTCGGACTCGCTCCGTGCCAAGGGCCGTGTGTGTCCAAAGGGGCTGCGGGCTCCCGGGCAGGGGGTGCTTCCCCCGGCGCTGCTGCCGGGAGCTGCTGCAGCAGGACCACGCTCTGCTCCTTCACCGGGGAAACCTTCCTGTTGTGCATCACTGCGCAAAGCAGCCCCTACAATCGAGGGGTTGAGGCTGAAGCAGCGGGCGCTGCCGCTGGTGTGTGACCCCTGTGCGGCTCTGGGCAGAAAGGGAAAGGTGGCTACCCCGAGCGTCCCGAGCAGATGCTGGGAAACCCGCGCACAGCCAGGGCTCAGCTCCGGGGTGTCCGCCAGATGCTCCCAAGGATGCCACGGAGCAGCTGCTGCTCCGCGTGCGCCCGGCTCAGCACCACTCCTGCCCTCCGAGGCACCCTCCTTGTCCCTCCTGTTCCCCTGGGCTCCTCTCACAGCAGGACGGATACCAGGACCTGCATCTGAGGGCAGCTACGCGTTCCCCACTCCAGCGCCTTAGCTCCGCTGTAAACACGCACTGTTCCCGCTCCGACGGGCGAGGATGCGGGGCTGGCGAGCGAGGCTCTTTAATAATTAACACAGTCTGTCCCACAACTTCTCCATATTTTATTTCTGGGTGGCTTGCGGCTGCAGACTCGAACGCCCGAGATGCTCCCGCTGCCTTCCCCGCTTGCTGCATCCCAGCTGCTCCGGCACCTTCCAAGGCGCTCGGAGCCTCCTGCTCCGCACTGCCGGCCGGCGCCGCGAGCAGCCCCAGCCCGGCACTCAGCTGCCTCCTCCGTGGTGGTTGTTACTAAACCAAAGCCCCACGGGTGGGCCGGCCTCACGGCTCGCGTGCCGCCCTTCACCTGCTCCAGGAGCCCCGCGGAAAGCGCCGCTCAGCGCTGCAGCGCAGGCCGGCCCCAGCGCGGCCAGGCCGGCCCCAGCGCGGCCGTGCCGGCGGTGGCCCCGCTCGCGCCCTCGCTGCTGCGGATCGAGCGGGATCCTGCCTGCCCTGGGCCGCCTGCAGGGCCAGGCCAGCCCCGAGCTCTCCGTTCGCTTTGCTGCAAGAAGGAGCTTAAATGCTCTGCTTTGTGCTGCAGTTGCTTTGTGGAGAAGAAGAGGTTTGGAGCAGGAGAATTCCCCCTTCTGGAAAGGTGCTCCCACGGCTCTTTTCCCTTTCACCTTCCCTGCTCCGTGTGCACTCAGCTCCCATGTCCCGCCTAGCATTTATTTTATTTTCTCTCTTAAACCTGTTTAGAATTGCGCTCTGCAGGTGTTCCCAGCGTAGAGCTGTTGTCAGAAGAAAACGGGGTCCCAGGATGAGCCTATGCCTCAGACTGCACCGGGGTGGGCTCAGCCTTCACTGCCTGCTCCCCTGGCTGCGGCTGGCGAGTCTTGCACACGCAGCATCCCAGAGCTCTGCATTCCCATGGGAATGCCATGCGGGAGAGCAGAGCGTTCCCACCCAGCCTCCAGCCTGCCCCACAGCCCCTTAATACTGTTTGCATCGATAAGAGCCTGGAAAATCAATGTGGTGATAACATCCACTTGTTATTATGCACTAACTGGCAGTTCCTCCACAAAGAAAAGTCTCCTTTAGAGACTAATGAATTTTAAGGAAAATAGATGCTTTCCGAAAGGCTTTGCTGCCGGGAGCGGAGCGGAGCGGGGATGCACGCGCAGAGTGAGCCGGGATTCCTGGAGCTGCGCGAGGTCTGGTCCCTGGGGCCTCCAGCAGCCGCCCTCGGTAGCAAATTAAATCTTCCTTCGCACGTCAGGAAACCCTTGGGCTTTTGTTTCTGGTTTGCCTGGATTTTTTTTTTTTTTTTTTGGTTATTCTTTTATTTAGAGCCGATATGAGATTTCCTGGTCATTCCAGATTTCCAGCAGTGCCTGAATTCAGAGATTGTGCAGGGTGCAGAATAGAAATGAAAGAGCAGGTGTTACGCACAGGAAAAATAAGTCATCTCTAGAAAAAAAAAAAAACCAACTAAATCCTAGTGGCTGTTCAGGACAGGCGCTTCTGTCCGTTGGGAGCAGTTTCCAAAAGGAGAGGCGCGCTTTGCTCGCCGTGCCCGGGCACCGTGCGCCGGGCACAGGGAGCTCCATTCCGCAGCACCCGGAGAGCTCCACAGGAGAGGCCGGAGAGGCCGCGGGGCCTCCGTTCGGACACACTGCAGGGACATCACGGGGAAAGGGGAGCAGGTGACTAAGGAGGAGGCAGGAGGTGACCAGGGAGCCGCAGCCACGGCTGGGCTGCACACACTGCCAGCACAGGACGGTCAGGCCCAAGACGTGTGTATGGATATACAGACAAGTGCACTTAAAGCTTAGGAGCTCATATATGGACAATGGCAATAGGGAGATCATTCAGTGCAAGTCAAAGCTTTGCAAAAACAGAAACAGGTTATATTTACACAGTTGACTTTGCTATGGTATGAAATGTGTATATTAAACATATTTATTAAATGAACACATTCATTTGCAGCTGTAATATTTATGCATAATTTATGTTTCTAAGACGTTGAATTAAGAGCAAAGCTGATTGAGAAGAAAACAGGTAGAAAAATAAGATGGACAGGACAGTGCACCCCGGTGACATGCGGTCCCCTGGAAATACCGGGTCCCCATGCTGTGCTGGTGCTTCCAAGGTGGGGTTCCGATGTCAGGGCCACTGGCCAGTGCCCTCGGTCCCTGCAGCGGCTGCACACGGGCCCCCACGGACGGGCTCCGGTCCCCCCAGCAGCAGGCACGGGAGCGGGAGCGCCGGGGTGCGGGAGCAGCGCCCCATTCCCGGCCGGAGCGCCCGGAACGGGGAGCAGGACGGCGCGAGGGCAGAGCAGCCCCGAGCAGAGCCCCTTGCCACGGTACCTGCCAGCGCTGCTGCTTCACACATCCCGCCCAGCCAAGAGGGGCTTTTCTAACAAGCAGCATTTTAAAGCAATTAAGGTAATTCAAGATAAATAAAGCAATTAATAAAAATGTCTTTTAGCCTCTCCTTGGAGCCCACGAACCCATTGAACTCTGTATTTCCTTGGTGGGTTGTATTAACTCAATTTAGTATATTACAGAATATAAAACCTGAGAAGTGCGACCAGCTGATCCTCAAAATAATCCATTGCTAATATTTAATGACAGCACGAACTGCTAAGTTGGTTCCAGCAAAGCCGGAGAGATTCATGCCCCTCGCAGTAGTTTCTACCCTTGGCACATGGTGCTCTTCACCAGGAGGGTGTTTGCCCATGGGGTGTCTGCATCCAGCACCATTCCCAGCGGCTGGGAAGACCCTGAGCTTTCCCATCGGGATGGTGGGGAGCTCCGAGCTAGCGCAGAGCCCGCTCCTTGGTGCCGGCAGCGCCCGGTGCCCGTGTCCCGGCTAGCCCCAGGCTCCGGGTGTCGCGCGGGGCTGGCGGTGCCCGCGGTGCCCGCGGTGCCCGCGGTGCCGCAGCCTCCCGAGGCGCTTGGGCGGGCGCTCGGCTCCGCTCCCGGCGCCCTGCAAGGCGCCGCAGCAGCGGCGAGGAGGAGGTTCCCATGGGAACAGAAAGTGCTGACATTTCCAAACTAAAAAAGGAAAGCGGCGGCGCAGGACGGCTGCGCCCGCAGGACGGCTGTGCCCGCAGGCCCCCCGCCCGCTCCGTGCCGAGCCCCGCAGCCCCTCCGGCAGGGCCCCGCAGCGCCCGCGGGCGCCTCCTGCCCTGCGGGGCCGTGCGGATGCTGCGGAGCCGGAGGCGGCGGCGGCGCCGAGTCGCTTCCCAAGCAGCGGCACCTGCAGCAGGGCCGGGTGCAGGGTACTCATCCTGCACCGCAGCCAGCGGGTGGCAGGTGACATCTCGCTGCTGTCTCCAGCTCCGCACACCGGTCAGGGCACCAGCAGAGCAACGTGAGGTGCCCGTGCCCGTGGCCCCAGTGCCGCAGAGCCCCTTCCCTAAAGCGGCTCCCGCCTCGCCGTCACATTCCCTGTCCTGCTCCCCAAGCCACCAGCCCTCCGTGGCTGCCGAACAGGGGCCAGCCAAGCTGCTCCCAGGATAATCCCTCGGGACAGGCGGAGCGGCTCCTGGCCCCCAGCACAGCGGGACGGCCTCGGGCCCGTTACTGGGCGCGTGCTGGTGCGCGGCGCTGCTTCGTGCCGCCCCGGCGGGTACCGGCGACCACGGCCCCAGCAGCACAGCTCCTGCGCGGCTCCCCGCATCACTCTCCCTCGTTAGCCCCGCGGGCTGATCAGGTTGATTGGCTTAGGCTCTAACCCTCTTTCCTCTGCAGAAGGAGACTTGGAGCCGGCTCCCGCCTTTGCCCTCCCGGCTCGGGATGGTTTCTGTGCGGGATTAGGGAAGCAAACCCCGAGCTCCAGGGATGCGTTTGCATTTGCTTCTCTGGGCCCGGAGCTGCAGGAACCAGCAGCAGGGACAACCGCGATGCAAGAGCCTCTTGTTCGGGAAGCAGCTGAGAGCCCAGCTCTGCTCTGGGCAGCCCTGGACCCCCGCCTTGGAGCCTGCCAGGAGCGGGAAGTGGGAATTCCATTGGGAATTGCTCACCATGGCTCTGTCCTGTTTGCGATGTGAGTTTGGTTTGAAATTCCTGATTCGCCTCATTTCATGTCACTCCTGCAGATGGTGAGAGACAGTGTCAGGGAAAGAAAGGGGACAGGTCTGAGGCTGCACCAAGAGCTCTGTTAATCTTAAAGGGTTAGTGCCAGCCCTTAGGAAAATAGTCCAGGCTCATCCCCCTAATGCAAAGCTGCCGTGTACAGGGCAAACGGGAACAGCCCTTCTGGCGGGGCTGTGGTTGGGGGCGGCAGGTACAGCCACGTGCAGCTGAGAGGGTCGTGGTTTAACCCGAGGATCAGAACCGGTTCCCTGCAGGGGAAGTCGCCATGGGGCAGAGCAAAACACCTGGGTTCAGTTGCACTTTGGAACACAGAATGCAAAGAAAAAAATTGCCTTAGTGGAGGCCTTTTCTGTCTCTCCTTTGTTACTTACTGCACAGCATTATTCAAACCTAGAAAATTGCTTCTCAGTCAATGTGGATTACTTTTTTTTAGAACAAGTGCAAATAGGGTTTGGCTGCGTGCCTCCGCCGGAGCTCCGCGCAGCCGCCAGCCGCGGCCACCACCAGACTGACTCGTTTCCCGGGAACAACCACTAGGCTCCAGGTATGTGTCTCGGCTCGTCCGTTCCATCCCAGCAGCTGCCCACTGAGATTCAAGCCTTAGTTGTCTCTGCACAGGGTAGCAAGTGCCAGGAGCCTTCTCAGAAGCCAACAAACCCCCATGGAGCAGCAGCCGCTGCATGGAGATGTCCCTAACTCTGGAATATTCCAGTGGAACAGACTGCACAGCATGTCCTTGAGCTGCCATTGTGGCAGATTCCGGCACTTCTCAGCTTAAGGTTTCTGCCCTGAAAGAAGAGGCAACTGGGGCAGCTCCTCGGCTGCTTGGGCAGCCTCTCGGTCCTCGTGCTTGCCCCGACCCAGGGCAGCTGCTCCTGCCCGAGGCTCAGCTGAAGATGTGCATTGAAAGGGGTTTTACAGCAACAACAACAACAACAACAAAACCTTCCAAGGGGCTCATTGTAGTGGCAGCTTTTGCCCCTGGCCAAACTTTTTTGGATCTAAAAGGTGGCTGTTAGAGCAAGCCATAACTGCAGTTCCCACCATCCCTCCTCCCACGATAAATAGGCAATAAAGGGACAAAGGAGCCTGCCCGAGCCCTTGGCTTTCTTCTGCAAATAAACACGCTCAAGCAACTACTTTGCTTAGGAGCTGCTTGACGCCAGCTCAAACCCAGCAGGTACCACGGAGGGCAGCACGTGCACCAGAGGCAGCTTTGCTGCTGCTGAAGGCAGCTGTGGTTTCGGTGATTATTAGCACGGCATCGGCGTGCCCCGCGGCCACCTCTGCGGAGCATCTCTGGGGGAACCATGAAAACGTGCAGAGGGCTGGTAAAACCCCGTTAAATCAAATAAAACAGAAAGAATCCCAGGAGAATGGGCTTGACATCTCAAGATAGAGTTTTTTGGTAGCTGTGGAGTTCAAAATGGGTGAAAACAGGGAAGAGTTTAGGTTCTGATGTAATCTGACTAGTGCTGGTAGCTTGAAAATAAGTTTATTAAGATACAGAACATTTTACAATGATTTCTAGCGTGCACCTAGTTGTCTACATGGGTAATTCTCTACCAGACCACAGAAGCATCTTTAGAATCAATATGGTCCCCTAGGGAAGTAATTGGTCTTATAAAATGGTGTAATTTAGTACTGGCATCACACGCTATGCTTGTTCCAACACTTCTTGCTGCACTTTATTGAGTAACCCACATATTAAAAACAAACAAACAGACAGACACAGTTTAGATGGGCAGCGGGGAAGGATGAATGAGCCAGGGCGCTGGCTCGGAGCTTCTCTCCATGAAACTCCCCGTGCTAAGGGGCCTCCTGCTTCATCCCAGGCCAGGATTCACCCGGGCTCTCTTTGCACCGAGATCCAGAGCGGAGCGGGGCCCTTTTCCTGCTCAGAGCCCAGCACGCTGGGCGGGCAGGGATCGCAAGCCGGGGGTGGCCCTTAGTCCACGTGTTAGAACAGAGTTACAGAGAGTTATAGGGACTCCCAAGGTGTGCATCACGTCAGCCTCCGAGGAGGGCTCAGAAACCACCAGTTCCACGAATTCAGTTCCATGAATTCAGTTATCCGGACCTGCAGTAGGAATATTTTATTCATATTTTATTCATACTGCATATTCATTCAGACACAAAATGCCATGCAAAACTCCCTCTGTGTGAATAGGGCCCCAAAGCACACGTGGGGCAGAAAGGGACTCTCACCATCCGCTCCGAACACTCAGCTTTCCCACGAGTGCAAATTTAATGAATTGTGCAATCCCGATGCACTCGGAAAGTATGTCATCTGTATTCTAATCACTGACCTTTTCCTAATGCCCTTCAGGCTCCCAGCAAATAGGTTACATCTGTTCCTTCAAAAGCAGGACTAGAAGCGGGGGCCGATGTCTCCTGGGTGGGAGCAGAGCAGCCATTTCTTTGCTCCTTGGTGTAACCTGCGAGGAAGGAGGGTGAGCACCAGCTCCTAGAGCTCCTAGAGCTCCTAGAGCTCACGGGGAGTCGAAAGGGGCCACGCAGGATGCCAGCCAGGGCCTTGCGCTTTCTCTGCGTCTCCACGATTATCCCAAGCTGAGTAACACAGCACGAAGCACAAAATTACATTTTTGCCTGCCTTTATCACGTTTCCCATTTGGAGCTGAATTGTTTTTATTTGTGGATCAAGGAAAGAATTTCTAAGTCAACTAAGATGTTCTGCTCTTGCCATGCTTGGAAGAGGTATCTCTGCTCATAGCAGAACCACAGAGGTGGCTGTAATTTACAGCCCATTAAGAATTAAAGAATTAAAGAATTAAAGAATTCTTATACCCCATAAGAATTAACGACCATCAGCTTTGGTCTTTAATTCACACTGCATGCTTGTGATGGGGTCTGGCTGCATGTTTGTGATGGGATCCGAAGGGGTCCTTGGGATATCGATCCGAAGCCTTTAGGGATGCACACAGTGGAAACAGCTTCCCAAAGGCTCTGCAAACTGGTTTATTCAATTCCCAGGAGAAAAACCTCTGTTAATTCAGTTTTAGGATTAAAATCCTTAAAGATTGCCTCCGATGACATGAGCTGTAACTCAGCTCCGACGTGTCACTTTTCATCACTCACCATATGCTTTGAGGGCTGCAGGCACGCATGGCCAGGGAAAAAGCCTGAAATGCCCTCGTTGCGTTACGTGGCTTCGTGAACCAGAAGGCTCTTTGGGGAGGATTGCATGCATTTCCCCCCGGTTCCGGGGCTTCAGAGGTTTCCACGCAGCGGATTCACCTTCCGCAGCCTCGAAGCCCGGGCGGATGCAACAAGTGGGAAGCGCAGGTCAGAGAGGAGCCCGGCGCCGTCGCTGCCCAGCTTGGCAAATGGGGAGTGACACGACCGTCACATCTGCAGCTATTTTGGTAAAGCGCCCCGGGATGAGGTGATCCTGTCTCCTTGAGACACACTCCCGCTTGACACGCGTGCTGCTGAATGGTCCATCCTGAAATATGGTCTTAAAAAGCACTCCGGGCTTCAAGTCCAATGTTGTCACAGTTGCTGGTTTCCCATCCAGGACAGAGGAGAGGCTTTGGCGCAGGTGAAATCCAAGCCTAGCAAGTTCACTGCAGCAGCACACGCAATAGCCAGGTAAGCAGAGCGGGGTCTGCAGGCCCAGGGTTAGAACACTGAAATCCACACGAGTGCACCCAGGAACCAAGCGGGGAGGAGAGAGCAGCTCCTGGACGGCACGCAGAGCTCCGACCCCTACAGCAAACTGCCCAGGAGGTGCTCGGCTCCGAGCAGAGCGCTGAGGGCTGGGGATGAAGAGCCTGGCACGTGACGGAGCCGTCTGCAAGAGTCTGGCCCCAAACGGATCCAGCAGAGGAAATGCTGGAGATGGCTACGGGGCTCGGTGCTCGCGGGTTTCTCCTGCGCCGGTGCGGCTGCACGTGGGCAGCGGGGATAGCAGGGGCAGCGGGAGGGAAAATGAGAGAACACAGAAAAATGGGGGCACCAGAAAATGAAGAATCAGAGAGTAAGAGAGAGAAGAACAAAACAAAGCAGGAGACTGCAGAAAAGCCTGTTCTCTTTGTACAAAACAACGGAGGAAATGAGGACTGAGCAGAGCACGTCCGATACCGCCAGCTAAGCACGGATATTTAAAGAGGAACTGGCCATTAGGCTGCCTTTTAACGGAGTGTAAGTTTAAAGGGAGTCTCCACAAATGCTGGGCAAGGTTTCCATGGGAAGCCAGCATTTTCAGGCAAGGAAATGTTTGCTTGAAAATGGTTATCAGATAATGCTTTTAATGGACATTTTCAATGACCCAAAAAGGAGCACAGGTATAAAGATGTACTCTTTAAAACATGAGAGACTCATCTTAGACTTGTCTACATTCATTTATAGCAAAAAAGAACTATCTCTTTTTGCTCTTCAAATCCATATAACCAAGCCCTGGCTTCCTCCATTACTAACGCATTTACAGCAAAATACCAGGAAAAAAATTCTCTGAGGTAGGAGCCGCAGAGAGATAAGTCTGATTAGGAAGACAACTATTAATAGCAATTATGCTTTAATTACTGTGCCTAATCTTTTTGTAGCGGCAATTTGTAGCATGTCCTTTACCTGAAGGAGAATCCCTCTCTGTGGAGCCGATGCTGAGGGGGCTGAGCGGCTGCGTGGCTGCACACCAGCAGCGGCAGAGCCCCCGACACGCAGAGCTACAACTGCTGTCCGTGTTATTTCCAGGAAGCATGTAATAAACAACATGGGACACGAAGGCTTCAGAGAAAGGACCCCCTGCGGGCCAGGAATTTAGTAATTATAATGGTTTGGTCCTCACACAGGTGGCAACTGAAGGTGAAGACTAGCTGGGTATATAAATTGATAATTATACTGTGACCATAATAAAATGTACATCAAGGTCCCCACTGAGAAATCATAACATTTTGGATGGAAATTCATATACTTGACATCATTCTTGTGGATATCTCATCAGCCTATTCCTATTTCCCCATTGTCTTCAGGGTATATATTTTTAAAAGCAAACTTTAATAGTGTTAGCTTTTGACTAACATTTAAGTGCATCAAAAGCAAGCAGACATATGAAAAGGATGATCCTTGAAAGCACCTGCCAATCTTGCAGAGCCTGAATCTTGGGTTGAGGCAGCAATACAGGCCATGGAGGGGCATCGCATTCCTTAGAATATTCCATAGAAAACTGATGATCGAGAAGAGTCTTGTGTGAAGCTAAAAATGAATCCAGATAGTTCTGTCAAGCACCGCAGAACAACTGACCTGCACTGTGAAATCATCTGTAAGTCTAAAGTAAACACTAAGAGTAGTTGATCTATCTCAGAACTTTTTTTTTTCTACCAATAATTTGAATTTCTGGCCCAAATTTGAGCCCTCAAACTTGGCACCAAGAGGTACAAAGTCAACGGGGTGGAATGGTCACAGCAAAGGCTGGCAGGGGGGCGAGGGCGAAGCCGCCCGCGGTGCCGGAGCCGCGGGCGACGTGACACCCTGGCAGCACCCGGCTGCGCTGCCGCCCTGGCAGCTCCTTTTCAGCCTCGGCGGCAAGATCCGCGTCACGCAACTGCAGCTCAAGGACTCTCTGCAACTGAACCCAGCCTTAAAAAGAAGATTAATCAAAAAAGCTGCTGGTGAAGCGAAAGGGAGGCCGCAGGGCGGCAGGACGGGTGGCACCTCCAGCACCGTCTCTTGCCTCTCTGTTCCGCTGAGTCGCTGCGGAAAAAGGGCAAGAAACGCCTAACGGAGGGAAGGCTCAGGCCGTCCACAGCACAGCCGTGTCCAGACAAGCAGCTGAGAGCGCCAGGATCCCTCGGATACTCCCTGGGGGTAAGGGCGGCAGTTGCAGGAGGCGCAGGGCCGAGCCGGGCCCAGCCTGGCCTGCTCCTCGTGCGCGCCTGGCTCCGCGCCACTCCGCGGTCACCGGCCCCACCATTACACCCCAGCCTCTCCCCAGGGACTGAAGGACCCAGCTTGAACCAATTAACTGACATAATAATAATAATAATAATACAGCACTCTCGCTTTCCAGGATGAGGAGGAGCATCGTGCTTCCTGCTCGTGTCTCCATGCCAAGGTGGCTTTTGAAACACTTCAATGAATTTCCGAGGCTGAGGGTTTGGTGGAGGAGGGCAGCAGGCGGGATATAATACTGCTGCCGTGGAGAAAGATCTCCGCCGTTAAGAGAACCAGGGTCCTTGGAGAACCATGGTCCCCGTGCGGCCTCGCCGGCCGACCTGCTCCGTCCTCCAAAGCAGGGCAGGACGATGCGGCAGCCGGTGACCTCCCGACGTCCCTGCTGAGGCAGCGGCCGCCGCGGAGCACAGCCCTCATCACAGGGCACGGGTTGGATTGCAGCCCTTCATTCCCTTGATACCCATCCACGGGCAGCAGCAGTCTATCGATTCTCACTGTGATTGCCTCTATTAATGTCCCTTGGTAAAATGCAAATAATACAATTCCTTTTTAGATCCTTTTGGATTTGCGCAAGTGCAGCGTTGAATTTTTTGCTGCCAACCAAACTCATCGGGGCAGCAAAAGAGGAGTGTTTGTGGGGCAGATGTGAGCTATTGTAGCTCCTGAAATCGCTGCTGAGGCTGGGAACTCTTTGAGCGCTGTAAAGATGAAAACCCGTTTGGCTGTGTCAGTCTTTTCTAACACATCCGGAACACGGAGATTGCCCATCCTGCTCCAATATGGGAGCTGCCGCTCCTCTCTATCCTCTGCCGAAGCTGCCCAGAGCAGAGGATTCCCGGGAAGGAGCCCGGCGCTCCCATGGGAACGTGCAGGAGGGCTGAGCAAAGCCCCGTCCTGCGGAGGAGCCAAACGCCGACGGTTGCAACGTCGACTGGTCTATTGACACACAGCTTAAATTAGTGATGCACACCCTTCACATAATTGAAAATGTTAATCCATAATGCACACACACCACTGTGCTGGGCCTCAGCTCAATAAACTGCTGTTCTCCCTACACCGAACTGCCAATTCCTTTTAGAGTAATAAAGATCTGCCCAAATTCTGATCAATAGGTTACCTTTAAAATTCCATTTCTTTAACTGTGAAGGAAGAAATAAATACAAGAGATTTTCAGTATAATAATAGACACTTTCCAATCCATGCCATGTGTTGTGATAATTTCACAGAATTTGTTTCTTCTTACTTCTTTTTTTTTTTTTTTTTTTTAGGATGAAGGAAGTTGTTCTTAAAATACACAGAAAAGCCTGTCTGAAATACAGGTCATGGTTTGACACATAGAGCAACAACCTATGACGGCTTTCTGCAGGGAAAAATAAATAAACCAGGAATCACAACTGCAAGTAGATGAGGGGCACCGAGAGCACAAGGAGCTGGTCCACTGAGATACTAATGTTCTTGCACCCAGAGCTTTGAATCTTCGTCACCTGTTTGCAAAAATTACTCTAAATTTTATTGTTCTTCACTCAGAATTGTGCTTGCGATTGTCTTCCAGCGCATAGGCAGTAAATAGCAGCAGCCCTTTATGCACAAGTTGGGAAAAGTGAAAGAATCCGCCAGGCTCCAGCAGTGTTCCTTACGTCCCAGTGAGCCCTCGTAATCCTTAATAAGCATTTGGTCTTAATTGCTGATTTTATCTTACCCGGGTACTTGGGCGGTAATTGCTGGGCAGCGTGTGCCGGGCTGGCGGGAGCCCGCGCGGCCGCACAGGGCTCGCGCCCGGCCGCTCCGTGCCGGCCACCACGGAGCACCCAGGGCCCGGCGCCCAGGCAGCGCTGCCCGCACCCGCCAAAACCCCCAGACCACCCTATTTCCACTGGATGTACCGGGAGCTGTGCAGAAAAGGAGTCGTTGATGGTCAAACTGCCCTGGCTGTGGCAGTAAAATAGGAGTCTGGAGAGGGTGTAGGCAGATTTCACCTTCATCCGGCAAGCAGGAGGGTTAATCCTGTAAACGCAGCAATGCGCCCCGCTCCGGAGCTCGTGGAGCTTCCTGCAGAACTGACCCCAGGGATGATGGAAGCAGAAGGCCGGGAGCTGCTTGCTGAGATGCCCCAGGTCTTCTCCTCTACCTGCATTCTCATTGCCTGCTTCACTCATGCTCCTGTTATTCTGTAGCTGTAAGACGCTTCCATGAAAATGTTTTTCCACTATACTCTCCTATGCTGGGCATAAAGACAGATTTTATATTAAGTTGTAAACCAGAGCAGATGCCCAGCTGCGACGCGGCTCGGGCTGCTCTTTCACCAGGCTCTGGTGACACGTCACGCTCAGCCCAGCTCCGCTGCCTCTCCCGGGCTGTGCGGCGCGATGCGCGACGACAGCTCCCCCACTGCAGGCTCTACTTGCTCTACCAACGTGCAGCTTTATAAACAGCCTGAAGCTCAGAAGAGCTAAATGAAGCTGCGGTTATTTTGGCAACACGGTATTACTTGGCAAAGCACAAAATAGCCAAGTTCAGAGTACATTCTTACTCCAAAAGACAGGGGGAATTTGCTCAGAGAGCTTCACAGATGGGCCATGGAAATGGGAAACGTAGAAGCGCTGGAGATGACCACGGACTCCTTCCCCCTTCCAGACACAGCAGGAAGGCTCTGCGGGCCCGGGCTGGCTATGGGACGTTGGGAATCCTTCCCTTGCCTCCTGGGCGGATGCTGGGAATGCGCATCCCACCCAAGGGCTGCTCTGCCCGGCTCCTGCTCCGCTCTCGTCTCCTGCACGTGCTGCGGATCTACCTGCCCGCGCGGGCACCGGGCTCGTTCAGCCTCACCAAGGCCTGGCTCCCACGGGGCACGCAGAGCTTAGGTGCTACCGAGCAGGTCAGGCGAGGCTCCAGAGCTCTCCTCCGTCTTAAACGCACGGCAGTCCCGGACGGGACGAGCAGTATGCGCAGCGGCGACAGCGTGCCCGTGCCGCGGTGCCAGCGGAGCGCGGCGCCGGCAGCGCGGGGCCGCGGCAGCCGCTCTGCACGGGGCTCCTCTGTGCGAGCCGCGGGGGAAACGCAGGCCACTCGTGGCGTGTGAGGTGCGAGACTCTCCTCGGGCACTGGCGACGCTTCAGTGCCTCCAAGTCCTGGCCTCGAGCTACTGCTATATTTAGGCAGGACAGCGACAAACATGAACTCGCCACCACCCCAGCCGCTTCCTAACTCCCCTTTGCGGCAGTTTCCATCCTAGCCAGTCATTTAAAATGATGCTTCACGAAATTCTAGTGAAACCAACACCCATTTATGAAAATTTATGAAAATGCATCTCAGTGTAATATCGCCAAAGTTCTTTGGAATAAGAAATGCTCATGCAACAGCATATCGCAGAACATTTACTGCCTCTCTGTATGTCATTTTTTAATTGAAATCACGCATATCTGAAAATAGACTTTTGGTGAAATGCTATTAAATGTACTGTGGTTCACCTCATTTTACAGAGGGCCTGAGGGGTGTCTTTATTCCAAAGCAATTTTACTAGTGCTTTTTGATATAGGATTTCATCTTTGGATAGAGAGCAGAACTATAGAATTCTATAAATGTGAACGCATATGTTATAACCACAATCATCCGAGGAAAGTGACTCAATATATACATTCCTATACATTCTCTTCCAATTTTAGAAGCTCATTTCTGAAGCTCATGTCATCCCCTACTCCAATTCCCACAAGTAACTCCAATAACAATTAGCAACATGTGGATATAGTCATGCATGGCTCAAGTGCGGTCACGTGCACTCCTGGAAGCAGTAAAAGGAACTATATTTAGGTTGCCTAAAGAATTTTGTAAGGCACTTATGATTTTTACAACGCTCCAATTATGTTATTGGCTGTAGTAAAATCCGCCACAGCAATACTGCCTCGAGCGAGAGAAGCTTTTCTTTGTCCCATGAAATCTCATTTATATTTAGCAGAGATAATTTAATTATTTCCCTTCTCGACTCGCGTTCCCCAGCAACGAAACGCAATAGTAACTGCACACGGAAACCGCAACCACATCCCAGGCCGGGGGAACCACAAGGAAACTAGATTGAAGCTCTCGTGCTCGCCCTGGCCGCGCCGCGGATGCTTCTCCACCCCGTGTGTAACTTCTGCCCGGAGCGCGTCCCGCTTTGCTCCTCGCGCTCCCTCCTGCATCCACAGCCAGCTCCTGTCTTCCTGCATGCACGGTTTATTATTCTAATACAGCATCGAGTGGTATACAAGTGAATATAAGAAGCGCAAGTATGCCCACGATGTGCCCGTATATGCCGCCCTACTGCATCTTTACACCTCCTTTGTGCTTTGAAATGCAAATGCATTTTGCCCAGTGCTACATAATGCAGTGCGATATCCCTGCTTTGAATATGTATTTACAGTGTTGATTTAGACACAGCCTGCTGAGCTTAACTTAAACAATGAGTTTTGCCAGTGCCTCAGCTTCATGGGAACATGTGCTTCAGAAAGAAATATTTTTACTATTCTTGCAAAAGAGCAACTGGAAAGCACATATTCCACGGAGATGCAGCTGTAGGGTAGGTAGATGGCATTTCTGAAGCCACTCTGCACAGCAGCTGTGCCTGCAGCTTCTATCCTATCCAGCAGTAGAAACAATAGTGAAAAACCCTTGGTTATTTTGGCATCGACAGCTCCCCGCTGCCACTGGAGTTTTACAGACCTAAGTGGAAATGCTAGTAGGCCATGCTGCTCATTTCGACAGTTGTGCAGCTTACCAACAGATGGAGTATGCTAATCAGTTTTTAAAGTATTTGCTAAGAATCCGGGCTAATTGAAATTCTGTATGCAGAATGTTTGCAAAAAAAATACAAGCCTGTGATACATGACAAAAAAAAAACCCAAAACTCTTAATTCTGTTGTAGCTGGAAAGAAAAAATTATCTTGGAATATTTAATTATATGCTTTAAAATCACCACTTCTCTGTAAAGCCGAGTGGCTTATGAAATTGATGCGTTCTCCTACCTACTATTCATTATTCAGTATGTGATTATACGCAAAGCGTGAGCCTCTAGAGCAGGCTGTAAATACTCTACAGTGTTCCCACTAACAAACGTTTTCTAGCAAGCAAAACCAGAAAGTTTTCCAGCCCTATAGCTGAAAGTGAAGGGAAGAAAACAACAAGAAATTCGTTTGCAGAGCAGAACATCCGAAGGAAAGCAAGGCAAAATTTAACATAAACTAGGCACTTCCCCAGCAAAACTGCCCTGCTTAGGTGAGCCAAGCAAAGCGAGCTCCTGCGACCCTAGGTATGTTTTCTGCTCACCACAGTAAGGATTAATAGGGCAGCAGAGAGGAAGCATGTGCACGTTACCCGGGTTCAGGTCCCGATTAGGAAACGGAGCTCAAGCAAGAGGACTACATTGATCTAGGAAGCAAGAGTGCCCAGATCCAAATCGCACTTTCTTGGCTAAATAGGTAACTTTAAAGATTCCCTGCATTTACAGGACCTCACACACTGCAGCTTACGCTCCTCTGCAGTTTCCAGGCACTCCTAACGTCTTCCTTGGAAAATGTTAGCACCTTGCAGACAATTGTCATCTTGTATTATCAAAGCTCTCCATTTTTTATGAGATCCAGTCATGCTAACTGAAAAAATAATGAGGTAAATCAATTCCTTTCTTTCCGTGCGACTAAAGAAAAAAAAAATATATACAAACACTGTCTGAAATGCTTTTTCTTCCTTACCTTCCCTACTGAATACACTGTAAGAACCGGCTATTTTACTGTGGTTCTCCTGTGAAACAAGACTCGACCGCGCTAATGGCATCAGCGTTGCACACTGGTCTGTGCAGCCGCAGCCAACGGCGGGTGCCGTGCGGAGCGGGACGCGGGATGTGGGATGCGGGGCCGGCTCCGAACCCAGAACCGCTTCCCTGCCCTGCGGCTGCCCAACCGCAGCTCGACGTGGAAGCCTAAGCGGGACTGGGACTTTGCTGCAGGATTTAGCGCCGCACTCGCCACTACAGAACCTACATCAAGGCCAGCGTGTTCCAGCACCTCGTTATACAACCCGCCAATCTCCACCGATGCTCTTCACGCCTCCTCGTTTCCTCTGTAATCCCTGTGTTTCTATTACCGGAGAGTTGTGCTCCCAACAATATTCCCATAGTTCCACTGTGAGGATTTCTGAACCAGCGCAGTGTCACCTTAGTCCTGTGACTAAGTCCTCACAGCCCTGGAGACTTGCAGATGCAGGCTGGTATATATTCATATTCTTAGTTCCTCTCTTTCACAGCACGTGGGATACATTGCTTGTTCAGCAACAGCAGTGTCACAGGAAGCAACCTGGGCACCCCACATTCACTTTGTGCAGATGGCCTGGCTGGAAGAGGAGGTGATGCCCATGACCAAGCTGTGGCTTTGATTTTCCAGCATCTCCAGGAGGAAGCGCCGCCGCTTTCCTCAAGGGTGATGCTGGCACTTGCACCCTGAGGACAGCACATGCTGTCCTACTAGCATAAGAAACACTAAATAATTTTACCTTCTCTATATCATTCATCATTTTAAGTATCTTTATTACAGGCCTTTCCTAATAACCTTTTCCAAACTCCCTCGCAGTCTCTTCACATGAAAGCTGTTCCACTTTTGTCCATCCTGATCATTGCTGCTCACCCTCTCCTTTCACAGCCCTTCATAACCCTGCAATCAGAACTGCAGTGTTGCAGGTGCAGAAGCACTGCAGCTTTGGCAATGTTCTCTATTTTATTCTTCACTCCTCTCTCAGCAATCTCTAGTATTTGTTTCACTTTCCCCATCCACACTGCTATGTACATAGTGCTGCAGTCACTTTTTTTTTCTCCTATATGCATCATCTGATATTTATCAAAATTGCATTCCTTTTTGTATGTACTCAGTTACTTAGCGTAAACAAATTCAGTAACCCTTTCCAGTCAACTTTAGCCCTGATTATCCCAAAAAATGATGCAAAGCTTCCGTGAATGGGTGATGAGATATTGCAGTAATATAACTCCTATTATAAAGCAGCTCTTCACCAGAAAGATGTAGAAGCACATTAGCTTCTGACCTAATCCTGAAGGATTTTTCCTCCTGAAGTCCCGCAGCTCCTCCCAGACAGGTGTGATTTTAATTTTTGCTCTCACGCTCATGCTGTGTTTCACAATGGTCTCTATTCAGGGCACAAGAAAGGACTTTTTCCCTTACCACCGAGGCACACGCCAAGGCAGCCAAGACAAGCCATGCAGGAGGAGCGGCCAAGATCCTGCTCAAAGGCAGAGCTCGAGATGCCAGGAGACCCGTTTGTCCAGCGCGCAACGTAAGAGCACAGCCACAAGCCTGGCATGACGGAGCAGCAGCAGGGCTGCCCAACACGGACAGGACGGGCTAGGAACGCGCTGGGGCCGGGACACGGCTGGAAATGAAGGGCAGAGTGACCAGAAGAGACGACTGTTTGGTAGGGCCACAGCTCGCAGATATGCACGGCACGGAGCGCAGGGCAGCCCTCACCTGGGCTCCTAGCGCTCCCGTTGCCAGGGAGACTCGTTTGCTGGAGCTCGCGGCGCGCACAGAGCCACGGGAACGCGCCGCGGGAGAGGGGCATGCCGCCGAGCACGGCACGGGCCGAGCACGGCACGGACCGAGCACGGCACGGGCCGAGCACGGCACGGACAGTCACAGCTCGCCAAGACATCCGCACGTGGGAAACGCGGATCCAGCTCGGAGTTCACACTGGTGTCCACGGCATATTTACTCTGTTTAATAAATGCTGCCTTTCTCTATGCTCAGGTTTGCAGAGAGTGAGTACAGCAGAAAGAGAACAAGATGAATACACGCTGAGAATAACTAGCTCTGTAAGGAACTAAAATTTCTAACATAGAATTAGATGGTGAATCTACACCACCATCTGCAGAGAGCCGACATCAGCAGGGTACCAATGCGGCAACATCAAGGGTCACAAGATGCAAATAACACCATGCGAGTATGGTATAGCCTGATGCAAAAAGAGAGGGGGAACATGGGCCTCAACAGTGAATCAGGGCTGGCGGATATGTGCAATGTGTGCTGCCAAGGAACGTGCTCTTTTCCTCTTTCCTTCAGTGTTCCCGCACCGTTTCTCTTCCCCTAGTTCACGGAAAGCATCCATTGCTCCCGCGGCTCCCTCATCCCAACCCCGCTGTGTGTGGCCCCTCGGCGACACGGCCGCCGCACGGAACCGCGTTACGGGACCTCACTCCAGGCATCGCTGCCGCTTCAGGGCACTCGGCTGCACAGCGGCGCAGTAAAACTCCTTCATTCCCATCACAAAACCCCACGGAGCAGGGCAACTTCGCACGCCAGCCCTCGTTTGCTGCCCGCCCTCACGGAGCAGGAACGGCGAGGGAAGCCGCTGCGGCCATGGCTCCGTCCCAAGCCTTTCTGGCCGTTTCGGACACATCCCCGCCGTCCCTTTCCCTGCTGCGTGGCCAGGGCGCGGGGCGGCCGCAGACCAGCGCTGTGTGAGGCACTCTGACAACCGACACGTCCTGCAGCCCGTTATTGTGCAGCGAGGCGCCAATCCCCGCGGGAGGGCTCGGGAGCCCGGCGCTCGCCGGGAATGTCCCCCGGGAGGGCCGAGGGCCGGGAGCCGGACCCCTCCTTGCCCGGGAACCGAACCCCTTCCCGCCCCGGGCCGCGCTTCCCGCCGACATGGCCGCTCCCCCCCCCGCCCCGCGCGGGAACGCGGCGCCACGTGACCCCCCCCGCCATGCCGCCCCCTCCCCCGGCACGGG
>JAVCKT010005746.1:0-17745 GCA_032273925.1 Rhynchotus rufescens | reverse complement strand
AAAAAAAAGAAAAAAAAAAAGGAGAGAGGAGAGGAGGAAGGAAGAAATTAAAAAATAATAATAAATTAAAAAAAAAAAAAAACAGCGGAGGGGGAGAGGAGCGATGTGACAAGCGCCGGCGGCTGCCGCGGGGAGGCCTCCGCACCTGCGCCTGCCCCTCCGCGCCCCAGGCGAGCCCGGCGCCGCGCTCCGCCCGCCGCGCAGCATGACTTCTGCCTTCAAGCTGGATTTCCTGCCGGAGATGATGGTCGATGGCCGCTTGCTCGTCCCCGACAGGCTGTGAGTAGCCTCCTCCTTTTTTTCCTCTCTCTCCCCCCCTTTTTTTTTTCTTTTTCTCTTTTTTCCCCCCAAAGCCGCTCGCGGCTGCTCGGCGGCAGCTGCTCCGCGCCGCGCAGCCCCGGGCGGGCGGCGGCTCCGGCGGTCGGAGCGGCTGCGCGGCCGTGCTTGCGTGGGGGAAGAAGCGCGCAGCGAGCGCGCAGCGGGGCTCGCGCGGCGCCGCCTTGGCGATGCGAGCAGCGAGGGCGCGGAGGAGCCAACCCGGCCGGAGATCGGCGGTAATTCTGTATTGTTTTTAATTTATTTTTGAGCTTATTTTGCCCAGACCTCTTAGCGCAAAGTTTGCGCGGCCGCGCAGGCGAGCTGCGGGCGGGGATGCTGAGGACAAGGGGCTGCGTTTTGTCCCCGCACGCCCAGTATTTCGGAGCTGCTCCGTGACGGTGGCCCGAGTCGTGAGAGGCGAAGCGAGGGGCTTGGGCACCAGCCGAGGTAGCGCTCGGGCGGCCGCCGGCGATCAAACCCGAACCCGCTTTCATTGGCACTCGGGAGATGGATTTGCTTGAAAAGCTGCTTGCTTCCTCCTTATTTATTTACTTATTTATTTCGGGTTTGCACGCGCATGATGTGCATCGGGCTGCGAAAGTTGCAGCCGAGCGTAGGGGGGGGCTTTGGTGAACGACCTCCCCCCGACAGGGTCTCGCTGCCCCCGGGCATGTCCCCATTGAGCCCTCCGTGCTCCGCTCCCCGTCCCGCGGCGCGGAAAAGCGGCCGCTGGCCAGTGCGGAGCCTTATATAACTTTAAGTTTGTGGCGGGGTTCGGGTGGGGGGATTGGCTTGTCCCACTCTTCCTGCCACCGGGAAGCTGCTCCCAAGCGCGCTTAGGTCTCAATGGGGATAAGCGCACATCCAGGAATTCCTCTAGTGCATGCCAGCTTCGAAGGCGATCGCTAAATCCTGGAGTTTAACGGGGACACTTGGGGAGGGGGTTCGGCATGTACCCCCCGCTAGGCTTTCCCTTTATCATTCGGGTAGGGGGTGACTGTGCAGTGTCCAGAGGAGGAAAACCTTGTCCCCCTGCATGGCTGTTGGTGCTGCATGGTGAGGGGACACCGCTGGCTCGTGTCCCCGCACCTCGGTTTCACCAGGACACGGGTCATGCGTGCACGTCGGTGTCTGCAAAAGCAGCTTAAATTGTTAGCGAGTGTCACAATCTCCATGCTTAAAAAAAAAAAAGTTTTAAACTTGATGATATTTGTAAGCCTTACTCCCCGCCCCAAGCTGTGTTGCAGCATTGAAAGCATCTTATTTTTTCTCTCTCCCCCTCTTTCTTTCCCCCCCACCATGCGGTGATATGGGGTTGTTTGCGTGTCCCCAGCTCTCTGGCCTCATGAGTGCCAAGGAGAAGTTTGTTTTGGTCATGGGGTCGAGGACACGTGTGTCCTGCCCAAGCTGGGACCCTGTGTCAAACTTCTGACCCCACTGTTCCCTCTGCTCTGCGCAGCACTTGCCCGGGTGCGAGCAGAAAGGGGCTTTCTGGTTCTACAGCCAGGCAGTTACCTGCTTGCATGTAAAATCCCCACCAAACTTCCCTTCTATTTTGCATGGAAATTCTGCAGATTATCCTGTATTTTAGGAAATTGCTGTGATACAGTATCTGTTACACTTCCTATTGCCGACAGGTACCTAAGCTCTTTGTAAAACACATTTTTTCATATCCTCCCTTCAATGAGTAGCAGAATCCCCAAGGAATAATTTGGGGGGGCTCCTTAAGGCCTTGTTTTATGAGCTAGCTGCCAGCTGGGCAGCAGTCGAGGTTAAGATGCTCTGACCCGGGTTGCTAATTGCTCTGAAACGCTGCCTTTGTCCCTAGTTTGCTGCTGCTGTTATCTGGGTATGTGTCAGTGAAATAGAGAACTGGCTACCTCAAGCATGGCTATTGAGGATACTTAAGCTCTGTGCATGGCATCAGTGTACCAATGATTTCAGTAATAAAACCCTATGGAAATGTCACCAGAAGAGAGATGCTGTAGGACTAGAAAAACGCAGTAACTTTGGGTGTTTGAGAGCGAATGGTGAGATGGATGCTGCACCCATTGTGAGTGCTGGAGGAGAGGTTGCTGCACCCAAAAAACAGGAATTGGGGGCATCTTGAGCGAAGTTGGGGCTATAATTGAGCCGGGTTGAGGAGATGTAATCAGAAGCGCACGGGCAGCCCTGCTCCACGCAGGGCAGGAGGGGGTTAACGGTGACTAAGTGCAGTTATAAAACGTGAGCTCACTGCAATTTGCCTGGCGAATTCATGGCTCGTACGTGCCAAGTCCGCGGTTCCGCAGTGCTTTGCTCATGTAGCCCCCCCGCACGGGTTTCTGCAAAGCCACCAAAGGTGCTTCGGTGTCCGCCGCGCTTTCCCTGCGACCGGACTCACCTTTAATGTAGCAGCTGAGAGTGTCTGTCACCCCAGAGCCAAGTTCACGTGTGACTTTAATTTTTAATGCCTGGGTATCATGTCATTAAAATCCGTGATGCTGGTGTCAGAGCAGTCCACATGTGGCCAGGTGGGTTGGCAATCCTGCGTGAAGGTGCTCGGGGTTTGAATTCCTGCCTCTCCTTACCTGGGGTGAGTCTAGTGCAAACACGCAGCGAGACGTTGGTTAAGCAGCAGCCAGAATACATTTTCAGTACAATATATTTTTACATCACTGAGCATTAGCTAGATATTGCTAAATAAATACAGGATGCTGTCGTTCATGGGGCATGCTTGCACTTTAAAAAAGCCAAATCTGCCTTTTTCGGAAAAGCTGCATAATAGATTTTTTTTTTTTCTTTTTTAGCATAAAACCATAAATAGTAAAATCAACTCATTCCTTCCTTTCTTTTTTCCTTTCTTTCCTTATCCCAAAGGGTAAACTCAAATATTGCCAAAATAATTATTATCAGCTATTTGCTTTGTTGATATATATATATATATATATATCATATATATTATTTAGAGATAATGTATAAATATATATAATTTCGGGGCTCAGCTGTTTTCTGGAACCATAACTTCACCTGTTCATTTTATGCTGCTTTGGATTCAGTAGTAGCATTATTTTAAGTGTTATGACCTGCTGCTTAACTAAACTGAGATCACTTGGGTCTCTATTGATGGAAAGCTAAGCAGAGGGAGAAGAAAATTCTCGACTGTTGACCAAAGAAAAGCTTCAAAAAGGGAAATGAATCTCTATATACCTATTAAATAATTAGAGTTCTGTGGAGTCCTTCTCCCTATCATCTTTTCTAGTAGCTGCCTAGAGCCACATTAGTCTATGATAACTCTTAGCACTTTTATTAATGTTTTTATGTTTCTTCAGGTTACTAGTAGTGTGATCATGCAGGTTTTTAAGCCTCCCCCCACATGTACTTGGCCTCCAAATCAATCATCAGGTTCAAATGCTTTAAAAACTTTGATAACTCTATTTCTCTGCCATTTTTTCATGTTTGATGTCTTAGAAGCGCTTACACTATTTGGATGCCGTAGGTAATTTGTAGGGTAGTAGAAGCGCGTTGCACCCACCTGATCCGGGGCAGAGATGTGCAAAACCTTCTCCTTTCTGAAAACCCCATGGAGTGAAAGGAATGCGCTTTGGCAGAGCATCACCCTCAGGAGAAAATTCACGGTGCTGCAGGTAGAGCGTGCAAAACTCACTTTCCTTCTGAAGCAGACAGGCAAATTTATTTTTTTTTCATCACTCCAAACTGCATTTCCTGCAGTGAAATCAGTGAGATCTATCTATTTATATATGTATGTGTATATGTATATTTTTCCATCCCTATAATTGCAAATTCTACTGCATCTTCTGACGCCTTATTATGAAAACAACCTTGCATCAGGGCAAGGGTGAGCGGTGGCCGAGGGCGAAAGCGCGGTCATCCCTGCGTCGCGAGCAGGGAGGTGGGAAACCTTCCTCAGGTACAAGAAAAACGCTGCAACCCGAATGCCTATTTGGAAAATAAAAGCTAATGAGGGCAATAAAAGTAATGTTCTTGAGTAATTGTGAAATAATTATTCCCCTTTAGAATCATCATACTTTAATTGCTTTTCCCCCGCATTCCTCCGTCTCTGCTCCTGCGTGGCGGCGGAGAAGCACTTTGCTCCTTCCAGGATTGCATTTTTCATTTGAGGGAGCTGCTGGCTCTTCACAGAGGTTTGCAGACACGCGTTGCCTCGAACAGTGCTGTGGTCTTCCAGGTGGTGAAGTATATAAATAGGTGAAATATAAGATGCAGCAGTAAGCGTGTAAAAGGTGAGGGGCTGAACCTCTGCATTGGCTGCACTTGTCCGGTTCGAGCACGTTGGGTGTCGTTGGGGTGACCGGTCCCTCTGCCGCAATGTGGATCTTGGAGCCACTTCTCGCTATTTTTGTTCCGCAACGCTGGAAAATCAGCCGACAATAGCTGAAAATTATAATATTAATAAAGAGGAGATCATCTGGCCTTCAAAATGACATCCGAAAGCAGCTTCTGTTTTGTGTTACATCTTAATTGCTCTATTTAAATGAATGCCTAAATGAACCAATTCACAAAGGAGTAGACTCCTGTACCAATAGTGCCTGTTTGATGCTTATTTTATTTTTTAGAACATTTGCACGAATTAAAAAAAGAGTGGAGAGCTCTGTGCTCTTGTGTCTTGTGACACAGATGTGGACAGTGGAAGATCTTTGCCCAGAGCTCTGCTCTGGGGCAATTTCCCTCTGCCTTGGCTCATTTTCTCTATGAGGAGATGGAACTGCTTGAAGCCAAGGTAGAAAGCAATGCTTTGAAAGATGCGATCATCTAAGGCCAGGGCACTGAACTGGTCCTTTTGAGCATTATTTTGTGACCTGACCCATGGATTACTGTAAAGGACAGCACGTGACACCTTGGGGGAGAAGGTCAAGCGAGCTAGGAGCAAGGACATGGTCACGTCCAGCTCCTCAAGGTCCTCCAATGGAATTTCCATCCTCACTTTCCCCACTGTGCAGTATGATTTGAGCTGCTTCAGATTGCCGTAGGAAGAACAATAGCCACCAATGTCCTCTGTTTTATTGCTTTTACTTTCCTCTTAATCCCTGAAATTGCTTTGAAGATCTCATGCGGGGTTTTAAAGTTTACAACCATGGTTATTGTGAAGACATAGCCATTGATCTTTCATGAAGGTGGCATTAGTAATTAGTGATTGTATTGATTATTTTTTTCCTTCATTTTGTTCAAGTTATCAGCATATAGCATCTCGGCAAGATGCAAGCAAATACAGTCCTGGCAGAAAGGCCTAATACCAACTTTCTTCTGGCGTTGATGGTAACTCATTGCAATGCCAGTCTCCAACTTTTTCAACTTCTTGGCATTGAAATGCAGTCACCCAGAGGCAATATTTGAGTGGGCAGGAGGAGCGGAGGTGTCCTAGTGTATCTGGTTGCCTCCTCAAGCAACCTTCTTTGGCTTTCCTCCAGGGAAAAGAGGCTTGAACCTTCCTGCCACGGACTGACCTGTGATGCCTTCTGCTCTTAATCCAAAGGCCTTGCAGGGTGTGCCCTGCTTCTTTGTGTTTCTTGCTTCTCTGTGGCTTTATAGCATCCATCCACTCAGCAGTGCAAAGAAGGAAAACCCTGTTGTTCAACCCACACGTGCCAGGCCGGTGACTACAGCTCTCGCCGGCACTCGATCCGGAGGCACCAAGTGTGTGCTGGGGCACAGGGAGCAGTGCACTTCATTTGCCTGAAACAGAGCCAGGTAATTGAAAGTTATTAACTTCTGGCAGAGGATAACTGCATTTGAAAATCCACAAAACCAAGTGATCCATTCTGTTCTTCTCATTTTTTTCCTTTCCCTGGCTCGCTCGCTTGCCCAGATCTGTCAGCGCCCGTCTGCGATTCATCGTTAGCGAGGGAGACAGCTGGCTCTGCCCTTTATCAATAAACCCTTTTATTTTTTTTTAATATTTTACCACAGATGGGTTGTAGAACAAGCATTAGAAGCCTGAAACGTTGTCAAACACACTCTATGCCCAGTGGCTATGTCTAAGAAAACCCTAATCAGGAGCTTGCTTCCCTGCAAAACACTGCAGAAGGTCCGAGCAGCTGCCTGCACCCCTGCTTGGTCTCACCATGCATTTTAGTAAACTTGTCCTGTCTTTGTCATAAGGCTTTTTTTAAAAAGTTTTATTTGCAATATTTCCATAGAAACATATGCAAAAATCATAAGATTTATATTTAATGATAATAATAATTACGTTAGCCAGTAAATGATCTTTCCATTTTTGAAAAAATTCAGATTAAATTTCTGCTTCCACAAGCTTCTTTGGAAACCTGTTTTTCTTTAACTCCTGTATCGAAGTTAATTTAATCCCTGGCTGTCGAAACAGGAGAAAAATTGGAGGAAGCGGAAAGTGCAAGAAATCACAGTGCAATGCTGTTAGTTTAAGTATGAATTTTGGTGTGAGAAGGATAATTCTTTTTGGAACTATCTTTTCTGCACACCTGACATAACTTGTTCCTCCAAGGCCAAGTTTGGGGATGGCAATGCGAGCACGGGTGGCGTTTCCTCCAGCGGGTTCAGAGCTGCCAGCTCTTTGCAGAACTGAGTTGCGAGTGGGAGGGGAGCTGGGGAAAAAGAGGGAAAAAATGTAATTTGTGTTTGATTTTGTGAAACGGTTCTTAGAAGAAGAGAAGAAAGCCTCTGGACACGTAAAGAGACGTTTTTTGGTATTTTGCTATGGGCTGTAGTGCATGCTCCAGGCACCTTCCAGTAGGAGCTTGCCTGAAGGAGGCATGTGCGAGGGCATGTGTTGCACCAGACTGGCTGGCTCTGAACCAAGAACTGCAATTGCATAAATGTAGTTTGCCTTCCTTTTCCCCATCACACACTTCAGTGTGAACTTCAACCCCCAAACAAGAGATGCCCAACTTTCCAGGTGCTCTCCAGGCTCTCTAGGCTGGCAACAGCAACAAAACAGAAGGGAGTCAGTTCTAGTTTGGTGGAGCCTACACCATTTTGGGAGGGATGCTCATACTTCTCAGATTGGGGTGATGTTTTTTTTAATTCTTGATGCATTTTCTCATTTTTGCTAAGGAGGAGGATTCATATTGGTGCCTAAGGGGCTCTGGTTTTCCCTGACATCCATCTCTAGCATTTGGCTGCTGGAGGCAAACGTCGACTTTTCTTTTTAAGTTTGTTCGCTATCTGTGGAGAAAGGCTCAGGTCATAACGGAGCTCGAGCACGAGGGAAGAAGCTCCCAAAGTGTATTGCAAAATTTTAAAGCAATTGCTTCTGGCCAATTTTATTGCTACTCTAAGTGTACCTTAGTATATAACATGCTAGAGCTTGCTTTCCTTCAAGATAAGGCTGTGGAGAATAGGATGATCGCCGAGTCTTAATGTCATCTTCTCACTGTGGCTCTGGTGGTCCCCCCACTGTTTAAGGGAACAGAATAAAGCTCTATATGCCTTACTAGATATTGCAGAGCATACTGTCTTTTAAGCCAGTTCTGTGTGTTTTGGAACTTTTTGTAGCATAGACTTTGACTTAGGACTGCAGTAATATAAGAAAGGAGCAAATCTTCAGCGTCCAGTGCAACCCTTGGACCATACTGGAATTGCTAGAGGAGAAAGACTTGTAGTGTCTCAGCAAGAAATACTGCTTGTGATGGTCTCCAGCCATGCTGCCCGAGAGCTGTGTTTTCAGGGTAAAGCCAACCTCTCCAACCTCCTTCAGGTCATTTCTTTTTCCTGTTGTGCATACAGTTGATCGGATTTGGGAAGAGGTCCTGCCACAGGAACAGCAAGAGGCCAACAGGAACCGCAGGAACAGGAGAGATGCGAGCAGGGATTCAGAAAAGAGCAATTTTCGGCTTGCTCAGATACTTGGTATTTCTCCCTGAAAGCTCTGCAGGAGCTGGAGGGTTTGAGGCTGTTTCAGTGCTTCCTTGCTTCCTCTGGTCTCACCGCCCCATCAGGGGCTACTTAGAGGTTTTATCCACCAGCCTTTGGAGGGTTGGAAGGTCCCTCGGCTTCCTCAGGTTTCTTCTGCAGCACGAGTGGGGATGAAGAGGACTGCGGCTGTGTTCAGTCAATCAGATTTCTCCCTTTGGGTTGAAGA
This sequence comes from Rhynchotus rufescens, assembly GCA_032273925.1. NCBI lineage: Eukaryota > Metazoa > Chordata > Aves > Tinamiformes > Tinamidae > Rhynchotus > Rhynchotus rufescens. The sequence goes on along the minus strand of JAVCKT010005746.1, from coordinate 9,353 downwards.
TGTAGATACGAAGTGAATTTAGGGCAGAGAGATGCTGCTCATGCGTATGATGCCTGGTGACTGGGCATGGGCGAGAGAAATATTGTGCAGGGCAGTGGATGTAATAAAACCAGGGAGAGGAAGGTACATGTTTAGGTGGGCTTTCCAAAGGGAGGCTAATTCGGGATTACTTAGCAGAGAAAAACAGTGTAATTTTTAAAAAGCGTCATTTGTGTCGAAAAGAATAAAGATCGTGTTTTTAAGCCCAGCAAAACCTCAAATCCCAGGAAAGGCCAAATTGCTGCTGATAATTTGGGGGATGCAAAGTTGGAAGGCTGTATGGAAAATTAAATGGAATTAAATCACCTGCCTCCCACCTGTTAAAATTCTTTGGGGGGAAAAATCCGTAAATATTTAACAGCAAATAATCACCCAGCCAAGAAGCAGCAAACAAAGCCCTTTTATCCAATCCTATAATGTGTTGTAAATAATGAAAACCTTCATAGGTTTAGCTGAAAAACTGGGGTATTTTAATCAGTGAAGACGCCGAGAAGCTCGCACTTTACAAAAAGCTATCAACAGTAAAACTCTTTTTGTGGCTCTTACCACCTCGTGTTATATTTTTCTGTCCTTGACATATGCAATTTGCCCTCCTTGTATCTGTTTAAAATGCTGGGAGCTTTTGACATGCTTTGCTCCATGTTGCATGCACGTAAGAAGTCCCTCTTGCCTTGCAAGGAAAGGAGTGCCCTGCTCTGTTATCTGCACTTGCCACTGCTGAAAGGTCACTGTGACCAGTGGTCACCCTCTTATCACTATTCATTAAGTATTCAAGCAAGCACCTTTGTGCTTAGTTGCTCTGGTGGAAGAAAATCTTAAGTATCTGCTTTGCAGATATTGATAATTTTCCTTCTTTGTTAACATAGGTGAGAAAAACATAGCTGAGTTTCAGGATTTGGGGCATCCATCTATAATTTTGATCCAAACTGCTTAATGATTTTATACTCTTATAATCCAGCTGGTGATTTATGTCTTTAAACTTTCTGGAAGTAGGAGCATCCTTTTGGGTCTGTGTTTATTGACTTAGCACGTTGGAATTACCATCCTTGGCTATGATTTCCCAGGCCCTCTGAAGATAGAGATACATATATATCTGGGGCTATATATCTATACAGATATATATTCTGAGGAAAATGTTGTGTGTCAAAATATAATAGATTTGCTTGCCTTTTGCCTTTTTCTAGTGGACTTTTTTTTTTCGGGCGAGTTGTGTCAGCTCAGTTTTTTGAACAGCGGCAAGTCTACTACAACAGTTGTCAAGCAGACATGATACTATCATGGTTTTTTTTTTTTTTTTCCCTCTCAACCGCAAGTTGCCCTACTTACCGAATGCAAATCACTGTGGATCTACGTAACGTGCCTTTTTCAAGGGCATCTGTTAATTCCGCATGATAAGCTCAGAGTTTCAGCCAGGATTTTTGAGCGCTGAAAGAAGACCGAGTAAAACTCGCCTGGACTTCAACGTAATGAAATTTTAAAGAATTCCCCCAAATTAGAGCGATGACTGACTTTGTGGATGAGTAGCAGCTTTGGTGTGAGGTGCTGATGTGCAGCCTGCATGGAGGGAAGGTCTATCCCCAGCACAACGTGCTTCAGGAACGGTCAGATGCAGGATTTATGTAGCTCGTGGCTCTTTTCTGACGTGCTTGACTATAGAAATGGAACCTGATGGTAAGACTCAGTTAATGTGAGTGCATCAGGATCAGAACAGAAATCTTGCTTCCACAAAGACTGATTTTGCTGCATAAATTAAGATCTGAATTGTGGGCTTGTGCAATTCCACACATCAGTTGTGCCTTTTGATTTGCAAGGGCTCCGTACTGGGAATGCAAGTGCATCAAGCACAAACGAAAACAAAGATTTTATGCTGATGAGGCACATTCAGTGTGCCAAGGGCTTGAGTTTAGTTCTCTGCCCTGCTTCTGAAAACACAAGTGTTTGCTTCTCCCTGGAGTCTTTCTGTTGCTGGAAGACGTATTTGGGTGGCTGCAGGGTAGGACTCCCAATTAGCGAAAATGCTGACTCCAGGTGCTGAGAATTACAGCACTTTACAACATGGAGAGAAAGTTGTTGAGTGATAGCAAAACAATTTGGGGTTTTCTTGTTTTGACTCTAGAATTTGGAGATCTTAATTTATGGCCTAAAATTAAATCAATTAAAAAAACAATAAAAGGTTCTGTTGATCTGATATGGGAGTAAGTTTAATGACATGGAAAATCTTGCAGTAAATCTGTGGCCTTTGGTGACACAAAGGTCTCCCAGCTCTCTTGCTCTTGTGCTGCCACCGGCGTAAAGCTCTGGGTCTACCTACTTGCACATAGGATATCTTTAGGCCTAAGCACATGTGAGACCTGTATAGAGCAGACTTGGGGAAGTGGAAATCTGCATCTCCTTCTTTATTGAGTCTTCTTTTGCAACCAAGTTAATTTTCTCAACACGCTCCAAGGGATGAATGCCTTGAGCACCAAATCAGGGCAGAAAACACTGATGTCTCAGGCTGATTCTGCTATCTACTGAGGCAGAAGAGCATGCACTTTGAATGTACAAGTCCAAGTCATTTTTACTAAGGATACAGCTAACTTGCATTCTGACAGGCTCTGGGACAGATCCCTCTGGTATCAGATATATGCATTTATTTTCCCTTAAAGTAACTACCACTCTGGCTGGATCTTCAGATCAAATCGAATGCTTGATTCCTCTTCCTTAAGTCCATCCAGAAGAGCCAGCTGTGTTGTTGCTGAAACAGTCTTTGTTCTCCCTTTTAAGCTGAGGTTGGTTAGTTTGTCCCCAAGTGGCTTCCCCTCTTGCCACCTTGATATCTTTTCTCTTGCTATTTGCTTTGATCGCGCTTTTGCTATTGCAAAACATGTGATCATTTGAACAAAGAGTGCTGAAAGACCTCTCCAGCTTTCAGTTGAGATATTTTAAATATGTTATAGCTACCAGATTTTCAAAACAGCTCCAGTACATTTTTGTTCTGATTTGTGTAGGTTTCCTGTGCAAAGAGTAGCATTTTGGGAAAAATAGAGGCGGACTAAAGGTATGGACTAGTACAAAACACCGCCCGTTTCATGGTAAACATTAGCTTGTTGAAATGGCTCTCCTCTTGGCAGAAGACAAGCTTCATAACCTAAGAGGATGGGATTTGAGTGGAGTTTTCATGCCCCATGTGCTTATTGTGTTCTTGCGACTGATGCAAACATTATCTATAATTACATTTTCAAGAGACTGAAAATTGCAGTCTTTGTGGAACAGAAATGCAGCTGAAGAAGGGAACGTGTATGCTCTCTCCCCTCATTATAAGGCTTATAAAAATCAGACTTTAAGGCCTAGTACTGTAGCTTTCAGAGAACCAGGAATATTGTCTGCATTAAAGCATTTTTCATTTAAAATTATGACCTTTTGAAGATGGAAATGCGTGCTATTATCTCCAATAGTTTGAAGCTGAAATTGGGCAAATTAAAAATTGTACTTGGGTGCAATATAAACAAAGTCAGAGTGATTCCTTTATTGTTTGTTTATTTATTGTGTTATTGCCCTGGTTTTGAGATTTTGTTTATAATTGGTGGTAACATCCAAATTTACCTGGTAGGTTATAACAAGGATTTTAAAACTTCTGACCATACCATACTGTGATGCCGCCATATTTTTAAGGAGAAAAAAAAAATAGTATAGAAAATGCAGCTGTTGATGGTGTGATTGGCTGCACTTAAGCGTGTGTGTATGTATGCTTTAAGATCACTGTGGAATACTAGAAAATAAAGGAAAATGGTGCTTCATGCCTGTGCATCCATGAAAAATTCCTAAATGTATGCATGTTGGTCAATGTATTTATTCTTGGTAGCACAAGATGCTGGTGCAAATACTTTGGACTGAACTTAGTGTGTATCCACTCACTTTACTACTGTCCTTTCAGTTAGTTCTTCATATTCTAAGGATGGTGATAATTTGGATGGTCTTCATAGACTTTTGCATTCCTGTTCTATTTATTTATTTATTTTTAATTATTTGAGCAAAATAGTAATTTTATTAAATACCCATTTATGGCCACCCAGCTCTAAGGAAAAGGGTCTACAGGCAGCAGGGTGTTACAGCTTGGTGGCCATACAGGCCATGAGCTCCAGGTGCTCTATGCTGTTGGTTGTTCTGCCTCTTGGCTCTTCCATGTGATTGCTGCAAGCTAATGCACATGAATATCGTCATGAGTGAGTGCTGGAGGTCCCAGGACAGCAGCTATTCTTAGTGGTCCAGCAAAACTTATTAAGAAAAGTAATTAGAACAAAGCTCAAATACATTAGCCTCTTTAATGCTCTTGAATTCTCAGAGCTGTCTTCAACATTGATGGAGGTTGTGCTTTCAGGAGGGAAGCTGAAGTAACTTACTTTGCTGACGTTAAACCCACTTTGGTCTTAGCATTCTAGTAGAAGTCTTAGCATTCTGCCAGAATCTATGTCTGTCTGTCTTTCCATCTCTCTGTCTTTCCATCGTCCTTATCTCTGATGGGCTAGAAATGTATTTTTGTTCTTGTAACACCACCCAGAGTTACATTTGCTCAACAGAGCCTCTGTCAACTTTCCAAAAATTTGGCCTTCCGCTGGAACCTAGAAAGCAGAATCCAGCATATTCAGTCTTTCTTGTTTGGTGAATCAAAACCCATCAGTCTTTGGGGAGATTTCCCTGGTCTTTAAGCTACTTAAGATATGTGAGCGGCAGTCTTTCTGGTAAGGGAGAAATCAGAAGAGCTGAGGACCTTCACTAGAAAGCAAGATGTGCCCTGTAAAATAAACTACAGAGAGAGATGTACCTGAAATTTCTCATCGTATACCATATATATTCAACTTCGGTACCTATTCCCCTCCCTGGGTATCTGCTTCCCTGCTAATGCCTTTCTGATATGGATGGACAAGAATTTAACAAAGTGTCCTTTGACCCATAGGGCTTTCAGTTAGGCAGGTACAGAGAGTTTAAGCCTAGCCAGAAAATGGGTTTCTAGGTTTTACCAGCCCAAAATACTCACATTCACTGACTGAAAATACATTCTTTTTATAGCAGGAACTACAAGCTATTCTTTCATTATGCTGTGAAGTGACAGTTTTTACTTCTTCATTTATGTCACTCTCAAACTTTTTTTTGTCTTTGTTCTTCACTTGTCTTAGAGAAGTCTTTTGATGCTTTCTGCATGGTTGCTTTGTAGGCCAGATAGTCATGTCTGCCATCAATCCCCACAATATGCAGCCTGTGTAGTAAATTTAATTGAATAACACCCATTTGTTTGATTTTTTCTTCTTTAAAATAAGTTCACAGAATCATAATGGTTGGAAAAGACCTTTGAGCACATTGAGTCTAACTGTAAGCCCCTCAACACCTGTTAAACCCTGTCCCTGAGTGCTTCATCTCCTGACTCCACCACTTGCCTGGGCAGCCGGTTTCAATGCTTAACTACTCTTTCCATGTAGAAATTGTAGAAATTCCATGTAGAAATCTAACCTGAACTTCCCCAGGTGCAACTTGAGGCCATTTCTTCTTCTTCTATCTGTGGTTGTTCTGGCTTATGTTCCGCCCCCTTCGCCAGCTTCATTGCCCTTCTCTGGATACACTCCAGTGCATCCATGTCTTTCTTGTAGTGAGAGGCCCAAATCTGAACTCAGTATTTAAGGTGCAGCCCTACCAGTGCCGAGAAAAAGGGAACAATTGCTTCCCTGGTTCTGCTGGCTACACTATTCCTGTTATAAGCCACAGTGTTGTTGGCCTTCTTGGGCACACTGCTGGCTAACGTTCAGTCAAATATCTCCCAGAACCCCCAGATTCTTTTCTGCCACACAGCTTTTCAGCCATTCTTGCCCATGCCTGTAGCACTGCATGAGGTTATTGTGATCGAAGTGCTGGACCCGGCCCTGGGCTTTGTTGAACCTTCTATGGTTGGCCTCAGCCCATCAATCCAGCCTGTCCAGATCCCACTGCAGAGCCCTCCTACCCTCAAGCAGAACAACTCCTCCTTCCAGTTTGGTGTCGTCTTCAAATTTTGCTGAGTTTTACAAATTCCTCACCCAGTAGAAGTTTCAAGGACTGCGTGGCCACTTGTATTCCTGGTGTCCAGGACAATTGAGAAGACCCATCATGGTGACCATGCTCATCCTTTGGTATTTGAGTTCCCTTCTGAGTAAGCTTTAGTCCTGTAGGGAGATTAAACATCTTTTCACTAAATTGGTTTGCTTCTGTGTTAAATCAAACTTGCTTTATTTCAAGTCTTTGTCCCTAGTTTCTGTAAGGAAGGTATCACTTTTGGTAATTTAAGAAGATTTTCATCACTATTTTCCCCAAAGACTCAGAGAAAGTAGGTTCAGCAACTGTTGGAGCAGCCTGATTTATCCACTTCTGTAGACAGTGAGGTTCCTGGTGGTATCACAACCAACTTTTTAATCAAACACGTTGCTTGAATATAAACATTAGAGTAGCCAGAAAAGAGTTTGCCGCTGCCTGCCCTAAAGCAACTCCTTCCCCGCGTAAGGAATTGAACTCCAATCCTCAGGCTATTTTATTCTGCAATGCTAATAGTACTAATACAGTATTATTGTGTTTGAGGCTTCAAAGATACTATAGAAGCATTTTCCTGCGATTCCCTGATCTTTGCATTTATACCCAGCTGTTTGTTATTCAGTTCAGCCATCAGCATCTAAGTCTCAATGGACCATGTAATATGCAGCTGTAGCCAGATGTAATGCTTCCTATTCCTAAATGTTTCTGTTAGAAGCTAAGAGTGGCAGGCTAAAGACTACTGATAACAGTGTTGCTTGCATTAATTTAAACTCTAGAGCTACACTGATTCTGTTTGGCAAATTTATTCCATGGCCAACAAGCAGAGAAATATTTCCAATCTCCAACGTTGCTAGCAGTGTTGACATTAAATACGTTGAGTATGTCTGTGCCGATACAAAATGTACTTATGTAGCTAATTCAAACAGGCGGAGGATGTCCAATCTGCATAAACAAATATATTTTCAGATACAGTTCTATTTGAGAGTGAGAGAGGCAAAAAAAAGAGACTGTTCTAAACAATGATTCCCAGTAATGTAGAAGAGTTCAGCAAATCTTCACTCTCTTTAATATTTTTCATTTGTCTTGGATAGTTGGGAAATATATGGGGCATCTTGTTCAAGTTGCATGCCAGCCTTGCTCTGCCTTTTGGGTTTGGGTGCTGGCCTACCAAGGTAATCAGAAAGTGGGATTTTTTTGCCACAATTCATGCAAAGAGTTGGGCAAGTCCCTTCTGCCGTGCCAGTGGTGGTATGTGAACCCGAGGGTCTTGGTGACCAGTGAGCCTTTGGCCAGGAGATCTGTTTGCACCTGCAAAGTGTCACTGAATACTCGGCATATTCTGAAATCTATATGGAAATAGCCTCTTTTCAAGGGATTTTTATTTATCATTAGCAATAAAACTTAAAACCACGTGATCTAGTCTGGTCTCAGGTCTGCTGCTGCCCCACGCACTGGGCAAGAGGTGGACATAACTTGGTTCCCAAGCAAACACCATGGGGAAGGTGTGATTGCAATGACCTAGGTAGGGGCAGTGCTCAATTGAGAGCAGCTCTGTCGATGCAGAGAGCAAAGTAACTGGTTCTGCCGAGGGGCTGCCGCCAAGCATCTCTTCTGAAAACCACTAATGGTCTGTTTAATTAGGTGATGAAAACTGTTTACAGTCGTCGATCCCAAGTTTTGTCATTTTAATAATGGTTAAATTCAATCTCTTTCTTGATTCTTGGCAGCCCTCTCACCGTTTTGCAACCTGCTTACGTCTAGTTTAATTCATTTGAGTATATTAAAATTGAACGTCTCTCGTGCAGCAGTGTGTTTACTTAATTGCGCCGTGTCGTTATGATAGGTGCAGAATGACTAATGCACAGCCGTGGCTGCTGAGCAAGTGTAGCATTGCACAAGGATGTGTTTGGGGAAGGCACACAGTCAGCTCAACAGGAGCTAAATACACGAGACCTAAAGAAAATCCTTCTACCAGCCTCTAAATTCCAGCTCTTCCTGTGTACCCGTTGCTCCTGGAGTGATGAAAAAAGTTTTATTTTGTAGTTTCTGACTGCACGTGCAGTTTTCTGCCCAGGGAGCAAGCAGATGAGCCAAAATAGATGGAGTTTATAAGGTTTATTAGAAGGAGGTTTATGCTGTAGCTTTAGTGATAAAGATACTTGACCTCAATAATGGTGGTAAGTAGTGAGTAAAACTGCATGATTCTGCCATCTATCTTCACTTTGTAATCAATAAAAAAGAGTTGGGAATATAATTAATTAGCAATAGCATATCCTATTAAAATATTGTACTTAAACATAAATGTACTCAAGCTCACTTCACAGAATGGATGTTCATAACGGCCTTTTCCTGCTTTTTCCTTGTATTTTAGTTTCTCATTCTGGCAAGTCTCTTCTTGGTTAAAATTCTGTGTACCAAGCTGCAAGGGGAGGGGATAACCCAAGGGGGGGTGATTTTTTTTTTTTTTTTGATGTTGTATGAATGTATGAAGCTTGAAAGCAAACAGTTAAAAGGAGACTTTGTTTTTCTCTATTCCCAAGCCAACACTTAAATTGAAATATACTTTTGTAAACATTACATCTGAACAGTGGTTCTCTTTGCAGGATCTTTTTTACCTCTGGGATGCTGACTTGGATCAGTTGTTGTATTTTGTTTTCCTTGCAACAGCTGCTCAGTGGATGGGATAAGCTAGTGGACTCAGTCCAGTTTATAGTGGGAAAGTGTCCACATCCAAAGCACCATCTCAGTTGGCACCATGCAACATCCTTGTCGCAGCAAAGCAGCCAGGAATTGAATGGACCTGCATAACAAACTCTTTGAAATCATCCAGATTAGGGGGACAGCAAGCTCATCTCTGTCTGTAGGCACATCTGGCAACACTTCTGGATTTCCAGGCAGGCAGAGGCTTTTCTTAGTGACTAATACTTAAAAAAAAAAAAAAAAACACAACAACAACAAAAACACCAAGTTTGAAGTTGCTTTGTTCCTGTTGTTGAAGAATGGGATTATGTAGTTTTGAGAGCATGGTGATACAAAGGCATTCTCCTGCTTACCCTGAGCAGTTTTCCCTTTAAAACAGTAACCAGAGGAGCAATAAAAGGTGGCTTTATATATTTCTGTAATCCAGGGTATGAGATTAAAATAGCATGGGTTGTCACATGACCTACATTTTCAAATTTGGATGTCTAAAGTTAGACACTGAAAATCAGGCCAATTATTTTAGTCTTCCTGCCCCCCTTTTTTTTTCTTTATTTCTTTTTTTTTTTTTTTTTTTTGCA
>JAVCKT010005743.1:19420-30662 GCA_032273925.1 Rhynchotus rufescens | reverse complement strand
CCTGAAGAATGAGCCACTTTTAATGATCCATAACCACACAGGAACAAATAAGTCTTTGAACAGTATCCAGTTACTTGTCTCACAAAGACAGGGACTCAGCTGAGAAAACTGGCTCTTGGACACATCACTAGAAATAGCACACAATATAACTAGATCATTTGTATTTTCTCATGTAACATAGCTTTTTCAGATGTTGCCCTTGAAAAGAGCACTCCTCACTGCTAAAAGAACATTAGTATGAAGTATGAAGGAACAGTAATGTTCTAACCTAAACATATAATAATTCAACCATTCTGACTCTGCATCCTACCACCAAAATCCTAAATTTTTTAAAAACAGTGCTTAAATGTGGCTGTAACTGATGTTACACTATGCCTACATATGGAAGTAGTTAGAAGGGAGAAGTTGGGATGAAATACCAGTGAAGGCTTTGCCCCAAAACCAAGAAGAATCTGAGAGAGGAAGTAGCTCAGTTAACTTATTTTTCCTCTCATTTTCCACTTTTTTTCCTCCCTGCAGTTCCTTTGATTCTTGCCCATAAATGGACATACCAAAAACCACTACATTCTCACAGTGTTTTTCAGCCTCACTGGAACAAGGAAATACCAGGAATTTCTTCAAAGAACCTGTTCCCAAACTGTACTGAAGCCTTCCACACATTTAAAGTCTGAACAGAGTTTAGGAACATGACTAAGGTTGCTGCTCCACAGGATGACTGAGTGTGGCTCCCATATCAAAGGCCAACCATTACTGCTGGTCCTGGGCATTTGGGCTGTTCTCCCCAGTCTGAGCCCACACCCCCAAAGCAGAAAATTTGGAGACTTTCTGCAAAGTCCCTCAGGGAGCATATTTTGACTGTTTGTTATGACAGCATCCCTCAACTCCAACCCATTATTGAGGCAGTGCCAAATGCAGGAGTATTTACGCTTGCTTAATGTTAAGCAAATCCAATCCTAATGGCAGTAGCCACAGTGTTTATGCTGCTAGGGACAAAGCATTTTACAGCCTTGCTGGTAGGGCCAAAGCGTTCCTAGCACGTCCTGTGGTGTAAACACAGCCCGGTGGGGCTCCAGGCACTCCCTGGCCAAATTAGCTGGGTCACTGAAAACAGTGCACCATCCAGGAGAAGCATGTTGCATGAAATACATCCTGTTAAAAACAGGGATTTTACAACTTTCAGCAGCTACTAAATTAGGTCTGCTTCTCCTGGTCTAAATGCTAAAGATATGTTTTCCAATGGATTTAGGTCAGCCGAGCTGTTTAACTCAGGTTTGTGCAGCTTTAGCCCAGCTGTGGTCCAAAGTCCTGAGACAATTAGGGGAGGCAAAGAGGGCTGTGCACTGGGAAGGGCTGCCAGGAGGCCACAGGGATCCATGGCACTCACTGGGCAAGCATTTATTTTCATGAATTTCCACTTTCTGCCACACTAAGAAAAATCAGTGTTAAGGATCACTAATCTATGTGGAAAAGAGTATTTTTTCTGACTTAATTCTCAAAAACTCTATATATGCAAGAGAGCTAACATACACAGCAGTGGAAATATACAAAAAGTCACGTTTGGCCCTTTCCACTTCTACATATTCTTCAAATTCCACTCTTATCCTGAGGCCAAAAAGCCTGAGATCAAGCTTCCGAGATCTTATGTGATGGTAGTTAGAGGAGCATGCAAGGAACTGCCACAAGTGACGCTTGCTGGGTTTTCCCATCAGCTCTGCAGCTGTAATGGCCTAGTGGGGGACATCTGCCTCACTGAGGTTTATCATCTATATGTTATTCTATTATTTTTAAAAAGAGCAATAAAGGAAATGTTCTTTGAAATGTCCTTTCATTGCCCTTTCCAGTCACAGCTCCATATGCATTGCTGAAAAGCACTGTGATTCATAGAATAATGGAATCATAGAGTGCTTAAGGGTGGAAGGGACCTCAGAGGTCATCGAGTCCAACCTCCCTGCACACACAGGGTCAACTAGAGCACGTGGCACAGAGCTGCGTCCAAGCGGGTTTTAAAGATCTCCAGAGAAGGAGACTCCACAACCACCCTGGGCAGCCTCTTGCAGTGCTCTGTCACCCTCATTGTTAAGAATTTTTTTCTCGAGTTCCTGTGGAACTTCCGATGTTTCAGTTTGTAGCTATTTCCTCTAGTCCTATCGCTGGCTACCACTGAAACCTCTAGTCCTGTCGCTGGCCACCGCTGATTGACAGTGTCACATAGCTCAGAGCATGCTGCAGTCACCCGTCCTCAGCAGGAATCTTGTTGCAAGCCTCACAGCACTGCTAATATTGACAAGAAGCCCTCTGAAGTTAGCACGTAAAAGAAAGCAGCTTTTGCATTGCTTGCTCTGTGTTAGATGTTCAGAACTGTTGGTCATGAGCCATAATAAAGTGATACAGGAGAAAGGCTACAGATATTTTATCAGATACCCAACAAAATGCTGTTGGAGGAGGATCAACAAGACAACTCTCCTTGAGCCAGGGCTACAGGACCAGACTCTTACGTCTGCTTGACAGAGTATAATTCTAGTGTGAGGATATCTAGTAAGGTCTAACTCTTTTGCTTTCCACTTTGCAGACATTGCAGTTATCCTCATGTGGATGCAGTTAAAAAAATTGAGTATGTTGATTTTCTACTTGGGAAAAATGAGTTTGTTTGCAACTGGGACTTTCCATTCTGACTTTTCTGGCCTCTGTAAATATATAAGGAACATTGCAAAGCTTTGGAATACAGCTAGCCTTTAGGCTGCAGTGATTCTCTGAGTGAAATATCACTTTATATGTGAAGAATTATTAGGCTTCCTATAAGCAGAAATCAGGTGATATCCTTCCATCCTTAAGACTACTTTAATTTCACATAGTCAAAGAACAAATTAGAGACTTTTAATGCATTTTTTTGACTTTTACATAGTGTTCTCCACAATCCTTATCGCTAAACAGTTTAGAAACAATTAACTGTGAATTTGCTAGTAACTGCATGTACACAGATATGATGGGCCTCTCAACAAAAATCAGGGCCCAGTGAGCAATCTTAATGCTATCTGATAAAATCTCCTTGTGCCATATGTTGAAAGCTGATTCTAATAATAGTGCATAAGAATATAACGGTCATTATTATTCAAGTCATAGTAGCTATTATTATTCAATTGACAATTATTATCTTTTTTTTTACAAAATAATTATTTTAAATTAATCATGAGCAATTGATAATTTTGTGTTAGATCTCTCCAAATAATTAATTTCATTAAGCCAATCCTTGAATCTGTACTCCGTATATTTGCACTGGGACACTCTGGCCTAGCAGCATTCTGCAGGAACATGCCAGCCTGGAAGGAGAATATTAATAATCATTCTCTGGAGCCTGTATTTCAGCTGTCCATTTCTCCCAAACAAGGAGGAGGACAAAGTCAGGCCGCTTTTGTTGTTCTTATTTACTGTTTTTTAATTTTATGAGAGTGTATGGATAAAAACTGCTCTTTGCTGGGGCTGTGAAGTTCTGCCTGTCATTTCTGTTGTGCGATGCTGCTGGTGTGGAAGGTACGAGCACACTCTAGTGTTGAAGCTCGCAAGCTCTGCAGAGAGCAGGCCAGGCTTGCTGTGCCTCTCACGGTAACAGCTCAGGCTGATTTGTCAAGGAGACCATCTGCAAAATGGGGAACATCATTGCTTATTTTCTCACGCAAGATAACCTGATGCATCATGCTCTGCATGGACATATGTTTGCATGCTCTGTGAATCACTATCATTAACATTAAAGTTGAAGAAAATAAAATGCAGAAGTGAGATGTGTAAGTTCATATCCTTTGGAGTCAGCTGCAAGCCCCAGCATAAACTCAGATTAATACTAATTCCATTTCTGTCCCACTCTGGAGCAGGCATCATGGGAGCCTCGCTCAGACTCTCCTCGCACCTCCTCCAACGTCCCCTGCACAACCAACCCCTGCTGTTGTTGCCAGCAGGCACCTAGAAAAGCCAACGGAAAGGAAAGAGATGTTTCTTTACTACAGGTAGTAATGAAGGTTTTAAATGCCTTATGCTTTATCCCGTGTGCCTCTCAAATTCAGTAACACTCTGAGGTCCAAGTCTGAGGATACATGAGCTTGCTCCCACACCTCAGGCAGTAAAGATCCCACAGTAGGTGCTGCGGATCTGCTGGCGTGCCCATAAAGTTGCCTTCTGTAATTGCACCTCTTTTTCCAGTTGACTAATTATGTCCCAACAGCCTTTGTGTAAATTGTGGAAGGGAAAATGCACTTTCCCCTGACAGTTCCAACATGCACAGACAATGAGTCACGCCCATTTCATGTAGATGTGACCTAGTGTGTGGGATCCTCTGGTCAAGCCCAACCCTACCATGAAAAGGTCCTCAGCCACTCCTTACTCCACAGTCATTTCCACAAAGTGGATCTGAGCATACAAATGGGCATGGGGGATTGCTGTGCGTCATTCTCCGCATCCTCCACACTGGTGCACTGGTTATTTCTCATGTTGATGAGAATCAAAGCAGCATTAGGCAAATGATGGATGTTTATGTTAGTCTCAGACAGTACCATATAGTTCCTTTGTAACTCGACACTCACAAAGATTTTTAATAACTTGTTTGCCTAACACCTTTAAATAGCAGTAGTAATAGACTGGTTGCTCTTTGTAATCATGCAGAGCCAGGGAATCAGCAGGAGATTTGTTTTTACTACCGTGTCCCTTAGTAGCGCTACCCTTTGGCCTTGTCCAAGAGAAAAGAGGTTTCTTGCAAGATACGATTTCTCAACACTACCTTTCCAAGCCAAATAACTTTTAACAAGTGTTGTTGAGTGAATTTCAGACTTTTATGACCAATCTCGTAACTAAGCTAGCACGAAGTGCTCAGTAAGTCTTGGAGAAGGTCAGAGTTGGCACAGGACCCAGGGGCCTTGAGGGGGCCACTGCACCAGGCATGACAGAGCAAGTCAAAAACTATTCCTGTCCTTCTGCCAGCCTCCCTTATGGAGACAGCCCGATTTCGAGTTTTCCATCATAATGATGGCACATCAGCTTCTTCAGCTCCTTGGTCTCTGTCAAGCTCTCACTAATGGTCAGCTCCACATGCCTTATTATTAGGTCTTTGCACTTGCTGTGCTTTGGATTCACCATGTCTTTGATGTCCGAAGTATGCACGTTCCATAAACGTCATTTTGGTCTGAGTGACTTGCTTTCTTGGGGAAAAATTATCATTGCTTTGAAAAGGATTCCTAGAATGGATGTCCTAGAAATCTCTGTATTTTCTCTCTTTCGAGAGCTACTTGTGTTAAATACAACTTTCACCAGCCAGGTGTTGAATCTATATGACTGTCACCAACTGTTTCCCCAGAGCCACAGTTATCTCCACTCTCAGATGACAAGGTTATGGAGTTCGTAAGTCATTTCAGCAAAAATCTTTAGCAGAAATTTGGAGCCAGCTAGTGGGTATGTCAATGAATGTGGGTATGTCTATGTATGCCTTTCTCCTCACGGTGTTTTCACCAATTTCACGTGCCTTGCCTTGAAGACTTACCAGTGAGTGCTCTATCCAGCAAAAATTCATCTCTCCTCCCTGTGAAAGGCAATGTTATCCAAATCCTGTCCTCTGGATCTTGAGATATGCAGCCAGATTTGCTGACATGATCAAAATATGGTCTTTATTTAAGCATTTCTTATGCAGGCATGAGTGTTCAGTATCATAACACCACCACACCAAATGAAGCTACTTGGGCTACGATATTGTATATGGAAGCAAAGGTGTTGATACAGAGTCATACTGCCCTATGCAAGCCAGCAGTATGATTAAGCAACACATTTTCATGTGATTTGAGATCACTGGACAAGGAAAGGAAATCTGAGGTATAATCGGTTCCATTGTTATGACTGATACACAGGATATACAGTAAAAGTTACGAAAAAAAACCCCAACAACTCTTCCTTAGTCTATCTAGCATAACCATGTGCTGCAATAGCTTTATTACAGATTCTCTGAAGTTCAGTAATTCAGCCTCTGTATGCTCTCATCTCTAAAATCTGCAGTTCAAGTGTTAACTGAAAACAAGAATGTGAAGTATTTCATAAAAACCTCAGGAAAGCCTATTCTTTTTTAGGTGGCTTGCTTGGATTTCTACTATCTTAAGACCATATTTCTTTAGACCATGTACACTGAGCAAAGCAGATCTTTGGCCAGTTAGATCAGATCAAACCAGAAGGGGGCCAGGTAACACCAAATGCAGGGGCACTCAGTAGTTTTTCAAAGCCAAATTTGTCTCTAAGCAATACTAAAATTCTGCATGTCTTTAAACAACTTATTTTAAAGAGTGAAACAATTGTACATTATTCCTTTCTTCAGTGTAAAGAAGCTAGTTACAGTTTTCAGCTTGTTACAGCACAGAGAAGTTATAGAGAATATGAGTAAAATTTAGTGATGCACTATGCCAATCTATGCAGCCATGAAGATATAAGATTCATAAGCAAATTTGTAATCTTAAAGCAACATGCTTTCTACAACCAGGAAATTCAAAGCTTCAGTATGGATATAGGATAGCAAAAGTAAGGCCTCCAGCACAGAGAGATAGGAAGAGGTCTGGAAAATTTCTTTTTCAAGCCCCTGACCTTGACTGGTACTGAAACATTGTTTTGTTGCTGTGCCGAGAAACTGGAGTCTTACAACACCCATATTGACTTCCAAGCAGCTGCAAGTGTTATGGACATGACCATAAACCAGGGTGCCTCCACTGTCTTCTCATCAGCTTTGGGGTGATTCAAAATTTTCCATCTTAGTTTTATTCAAACAGAGAAACTAAAAATAAGAAGGATGAAACCCGTAATGAAGGGCAACACAAATTTAACATATGCTGTGGCTGTGGAGGAATATGATAATTTGCAATGGCATCCCTTAAAATCTGTTGCCTGGCTTCCACAATTATTGCAAGTTTGTCCATGGTCTCCATAGCAGCCTTTCCTGAGCTTCCAAGCTGTTGTGGTGACTCACGGCACTTCACTGAGGGACTGACTCTTTTCCAAGGGAGTCTGAGTCACAGGATGCCAAACCTGGACTGGTTTCCTGTAATACAGAGGTTCTCAAACCATGGTAGATGTACCACTCATGATACACAAGCTACCTCAGAGTGGTACTCCAACACTTCCCAGACGGCTGGGCATTGCCGCAGGGTCTATGAATGTAGGTGGGAAGTGCTGCCACTGACAGGGTTGGCATCCACACAAAAATATTTGGAAATTTTTGCTTTAACAAGTGGCTAGGCTCATGCTAGCTCTGCCTCAGAATACTGAAGTGTAAAAATGGTAAAAGACCTTAGTTTAGCCCTTGGCACAAGCCACAGGGTGGCTTCCTAGCCTCATTAGTGGAACACCAGTGTGGGCACGGGGTGTTACAGCAGCTCTCCTGTTATCCCATCATATGGGCACTCTTCTCTGCAGTCCTCTGACCCGCACGCACTGACTCAGCCATGGTACTTTGGGCCTGGCCAAAATGCCTCCTCAAAAACAAGCTTGAGTTTTGCTGTGGGTCTTGAAAGTCAGAAATTGGAAATCTTTCTCCCAGCTGAGTGTCCTAACCACAGAGCTACAGATTTGGGCTTTCTTTTATATTCTTTCTTTTTTTTTCCCCTCTGTCCTCATAAATCTCATTTTCCTGGAAACGTGGGGGCCCTCCCATGCAGCAGAGGTAGTGCCTTCCAACTTGCCAAGTTTAGTTTATATCCTTGCATTTAAAGGGATAATTTTGCATTTCAAATCTTCTCAGACTAAAGAAAGCCAGAAACCCAAGCCACCCACTCACTGGATGAGACAGTAGTCTTTAGCAGGTGCTGCTACCAAATGGCAGTTTTCAGGACTGTTATATATTCGCATGGACACAGTGGTTTTAGCATAAAATAGATGTGTTGAAAACTCATGTGCCAGAAGAGGCCTTTTTCAGTTACAGGGGTTTAGATACAGCTTCATTTTCTTTTTAAAACATGATAGAACCTGACTTGGAGCAACCCGCCTGAGTTCAGATCTCTGACCATCTAAGCAAGTGTCCTAAATCTATAATACATTTTGGAGGAGTCTTTCTTGCTGAAATAATTCCTTTGCACATGAAACAATGCACTTAAACATTACTGATGCTAAACCAGACCAAAATTGAAGGACTTTCTAGTCCTCTGACATTACAGAGGCAAGTTTTCTTTTTTGAGCCTAAGCTGTTTGTAGCAGTGTTGGATGAAGGGAATGATGCAAGTTTTATTTAGTAGCTGAACAAGTCAAAGAAAACTCTACTACACATTGAGTTTGTTGGCAAAAATTTCAGATAGGTCCATCCTGAAACAACCTCTTCTGAAGAAAGAAGACTGACTAATTTTAAAAACTCGTATTTCTGAATGTTGCATTGAATTCTTTATTGAAGAACATTCATCTTTTTGCTGTTCCTTTCACACAGTAACTTATAAAAGGCTCAAGGTTGCTCTGACATCAATTGCATCAAGAACACTAGAGGGAGCATGGCTGCAATTAGCTGCTGTTTAGGGAGGCATAAACTTAGCATTATTTAGCAGAAACATATGTAAATTCAGAAAGTCAGAGCTGGTTAATTTGGTAAATGATATATACATTAAGTCCTTTCTGGATAGACATACTACCTGCGGAAACTGACTGCAAAAGCTACATGGTAAGGTATTACCTTCACACCTTTCCCCACAGACAGATAACCTATTGGAATGTTTTTAAGATTGCAAAATTACATGCTCAGACAGAGGGAAATGCTGGAAGGCAATCATAATCTGGCAGTAGTTAGGCAATTGCTTTGGTATTGTTCTTAATGACATTACCGCAGATTTTACAACATTCCTCACTCTTTGCACAAATAAACAGTGCTCAGTTAATGAGTAGCTTATTAACATATTGTTAACTCCTGAATGTTAAACGTGTTCCCAGCTGATAGCTATTGAACACTATACAGAACTCCTCTACAGACAGAAGAAAAGTTTTCACTGGGATAAGAGGGCCAGGTTGCCAGGTGAGATTTAGGCAGGTCCTTTGGGGACCTGTGTCTGAAGGCCCAGCTGGAAGAGCTCTGCATTCAACAGCAGCACCAACTTAATCTTTTCTCTGCTCACTGCTACCATTATGTGCTCCTATCTGCTGTGATCATGCAATGAACCCAGGTAGACAACACATGCTAGCCAAAAATACTTATTTGTTTTGTTGTTGCTTTCTTCCCTCACCTCCTGGCACTGTTCCTGCATTGAATTTGCTGCATGGCTGCAGTGGCAGGACAGATAGGAATGGCTAGAGTGCTTCCAAACCTATTTACAACACATATGTAGCTCTCATCTCCCTTTTATCAGACAGAAGCATTGAGAAACAAGGGTTCAAAGAACAGAGTTCAGGGTCCTGCCTTCTATTTTCCGTCCTCATGTAAGTCATATTTTGAGAGTCTATTGTCAGTCACTAGGTAACAGGGAGTTAGGTGGAAGTTAGACTGCCCGTGCATAGATGCACCACGTCAGTCATTTTAGTCCCACGGTGATCAAAAGAGTAAGCTCACTCTGGAATAATCTTTTACCTCTACAGAAGCGTCCCGTACAAATTCCCTCACCTTTCCTTTTGTTAAACAAACACAAGAATTCTTCTCTCTTTACTCACAGGTTATGTTCCCCTAAATCACTGATTTCTGAGACTCTGACAACTCAGTCTATCCAAAGAATTGATTGTATCCTTCAGACATAAGCAGAGATGCACAAGTTATTCCAAAAGGCTTTTGCATGACTTTTTTATTATTATTTTTCAGTATCTCTACAGTGCAAATTTTCAAATGGCATAATGGCAATAGTTTTCTGACCAAGCACTTGACTGGCTTCAGTTATCCAGGGGAACATCTCCATTGGCTTCTGCCTCAAGATTGATCTCTAGTGCTACTTCTCTAGATAGGTTAGCATTTGTCTATATCAGTGAGGCACAGTTGCCACCTACAGCATCTCCTGGTGCCTTACCTGGTGACACACGACACTGCTACACAACTCCAGAGGGACAGCCTGTGATTGCCTCTCTAGTGTCTTTTTTTGTTCCTTTTTTCTCTCGCCTGTAAGAGGCCAGGCTATACAACATATGTTAAGAGGCAGTTAACATTGACTAGTGCTGACAATCATGTTATCACACAACGCTGCTACAATGCTTTCCCTTTTCACCTACTAAGAATATTTAATAGAGCCTAGCAAACAGTCCCATTTGAAACAGAAAAACTGTTTTGTATCCAGGTAGATAAAGGTGTAGCCTTGCTACAGAACTATCAGTTTGATGGTGGCTCTAGCATGTTCTTTGGGGTGTCTCAAGCTTCAAAACCCAGCCCAGTGTAGGGTAAGATCAGGCATTGAATACCATTACTAGTAAGCATATATTCGAGTCTTTTTGTCTTCATATTTCCATCTGTCCTTTATATCTGCAATTGGGACAGGCTACTTTCCTAGAAACTTTAAAAAACACACCAGGAATGTTCCATCTTTACTAACTAAAAGTTAGTGTACCTATGTCTTTTAACTGAAATCAGCATTGCTTCACTTCTCTGAAGATGTTAATGTGCTTTATCAGACCTGGGGTCATCTACTGAAAACAAATAACAAATTTAACAATATTTTGTAAATCTCTCCTCGCACTTTACTGATGCGCCGATATAATAGTGCATGTCTCACACACACTAGTGTCTCTCTCACACACTAGTGCATGTGTGTACAGCTCCTCACGAGCTCTTGTGTGAAACCAGGCATAATGGTCAGGAACCATTTCAGTTTGAAAGGGAGATAACTGATTTCCTACTACTTGGTTCTAACTATATTTTAGCAGCAGCATTAGTCCTACTGTTACACATGTACCTGATTCCCTCTTCTATCACAACATCAAATAATGTAGTTATTTCTCCAAAGTCAGGCTTGGCAAATGCTACCTTTACAGATTACTCATTTGTGACCAAAGTAAGCTGCTAGAGTTATTCACCACATATACTTCAGTGATCATGGTTTCTGATCATCTTTCTTTCTGACTATCTTTCCTCAAAGCTCTCTGCTATCAGCAAATCGATTCACAATTCCAGTTTGTAAAAATAAATAAATAAACAATTTAGAAAGGAGGGAATTTTAAAACAAACAAAAAAAAGTAGGAGTGCCATGTATCAGCTCTGATACTTAACAAGCCAGCAGAAATTCATACACAAAGAGCATACATCTCCTGATGTTTTTATTAGTCAGAGCCAATGGTACAA
>JAVCKT010005743.1:0-19320 GCA_032273925.1 Rhynchotus rufescens | reverse complement strand
TCCTGATGTTTTTATTAGTCAGAGCCAATGGCACAAAGCAGTTACACTGAATAATGCTGTCACAGTCATGTCATTATGAGTTGCTACAACACATTTAAACTTCACACAGTGAAACAATTTTAGAGGAAAAAAAAAGATCATGCTTGTAAGAGAAAAATACATTTGTTTTAAAAACAGAAAATGGTCCCAAGATTTCAACTCAAACTGACATTAACAGAAAAACTTCCATTGACATCAGCAGGCTTTGAATCCAACCAACTTTCTCTGACTAAGCTCTAGGATAGCTATCCCAGCTTGGTGCTCAAATACAGGCTCTTCATTCTTGTAGCATACTTGTGAGTGAAGTATCTTCCTTTTTAAATGAGCAAAATATAAATGTGTAATTGACTATGCCAAACTCTATTCATAACAGAGCCAATCTTGGCTCATCAGCTTTAGACAGTGGGTTAATCACAAAGTTGATAGCGTGTGTGCTGGAAAAGAAGGGAATTGCTACACACCTGAGTGCCTCTAGCAGCTGTTTGTGTGGCCTGACAGCTTCCCAGAAAGCTCATTACATGTTTTTCTGGATTTGCATTTGGCAATGCCCGCTTTCTAGATAGGTAGCTTATGTAAGCTGGAATTTGGATGATATAGATGGATGGAACGACTGAAAACACAACTAGGATCATCTGCTGCCAACAGTCAATGGAGTGGCCTCTGGGAATTTACTGAAGTATTGAGGAGTAAAGCCTTTCCCACTACAGAAGGTTATTCGACTATTCTAAGGCAACAATCTAATGCAAAAATATCTTTTCTTGCCAAAAATGGGATATCAAAACCACAAATGATAAAATCATGCACCAAATCTAAAAAGGTATTTTCCCTCCAAGAAAGCAAAATCTCTTAATCAAATCCAAGTTTGATTTGAAGAGAATTATTTCTGGGAGCTCAAGGACTTTCCAGAATTAATTTCTTACTATTTTTTTCAGGTGAATTAATGTATAATATTCCTACTCACTTCGGTGATGCACATTAATAGAAACAAAATGTCCATCAACTTTCATTCAGTGCTGGAGCCACTAGAGGACAGCAAAGTTCTAATATTTCCTAGCTAACAGACCAGCTTGTTCAGCTGAATTTCTATCCCATGCTGGGCGAGATTCATGAATCAAGTCTTTCTGCTAACTTCAATATATTGTATGAATTATTTTAAGAAACGAAAGCTCATAACGTAATTCCTGTTTCATAGGAAACAAGATACACCGATCACTGAGGATGAAGTTATTTCTTAGAAGTGTAAGATATTGGCCAATTACTTCTATTTTTAAAGTGCACTATTGACACGTGATTGATAAACTTCTCCCTGTCCAGTGCATATAAAAGACATTCTCCTCAGTGTCTTAAACTATCATGTTCAAATGCTGGTAGCATTTAGTAATGGGCATGATTTTACCACATTCAAGTGGGAATGACAGGCACTGTCATCCTGTATTGTACATAGTCCATCAGGAGTCCCTGAGATACAAATGAAATACCCACTCTCCTCCCTACTGGCGTTTTGGTCAAGAGTTCTCAATAAATGTTCCAGCTTATTAAAAAAAAAAAAGTTTATATTAATTAAACACAGTCTATTTATAGATGAGTTTTGAAATAGACCACATCATTCCATAGGAAAAAAATCAGACTGTTTCAAAAGTTGGCAAATATGTTTTTAACTGCAAAATCTCAGATACTGGCTGTTTTCGGTCTTGATAGAAGCTAAGTCCAGTAAGTAATTCTATATCTCTGACCCGGGCTGTATGGAACTTCATTCTCTCTTCAACCCACATGGACTCAGACTTGCCATCCTTTTGAGACAGAAGAGAAAAAAAGTTTTTTTTAATTTTTTTTTCCAAAAATCAATCAGGAAAAGGTATTTTAGTGTTTTAAAAATGCAGAAAGACAAAAGACTAAGGCAGAAAGCTGTAACTGGTGGTAGACATTAAAAAATATCAGGAACATTAGATCCTAAATACTTACAAGTTTGTCTAAATTGCTTTTACTTGCTCTTACTTTCTCAAGTACACAGAACTTGCAACTACTCCTTTGGTAGCTGGTGACAGTGAGGAATGCCACATCAAGTCCAAGATCTATCCTTTGTCTCTGGTGGTTATAAAACTACTGCTGAGAGCTATGCTTGACTTGGTCAGTGACTTGCATAATCAT
Organism: Rhynchotus rufescens; assembly: GCA_032273925.1. Taxonomy (NCBI): domain Eukaryota; kingdom Metazoa; phylum Chordata; class Aves; order Tinamiformes; family Tinamidae; genus Rhynchotus; species Rhynchotus rufescens. The sequence continues at coordinate 17,133 of JAVCKT010005743.1, read as the reverse complement.
TCTCTGTAGCACAAGTGATTGCACCTTCCAGGCTTTGTTCTGGTTTATATGGAGCATAGCTATCCATTCCCATCACATAGTGTGAAGTTATTTAAATTGGAAGCAACTGTTTTGCTTTGGGAACATCTGTCTTCTGCTTTCAGGTGGGCACGTGACCTACCACTGCACTTTCTTTGTAGATGACCCATCTTCTCCTAGAAACCTTTCACCACTCTCCTCAGCTGTTAAGACTGGATATTTATGCTATAGAAATTTATGCATGTATCATACCGACTCTCTCAACACACTGATTCAGTTCCCCTAATTATATATATTGCTTTGGGAACAGGGAACTTAAGCTTTCACATTTAAGCATGCATACATATTTCAAAGTAATTCTGTTTTTAAAAATATTGTCTTCCCTCAAGAACGTTGATATGATAAAACACAGTTTAATCACTGATATTAGAGCAAAACAAACCTGAGCTTGGCTTCAGCTGTATATGGAAACTAACAGATGACTTACTGTGCAGCTTTCACTGTTGTCTTCCCGGTGAGGTACAATGAATGGCAAGGTATCTAAAGACTCTTCACATTCCAAAGGAGTTTCAGAAGTATTTTTACAACTAGTCAGCAAAATGAAGAAGTGAGTTGGAATTGGAACTTCTGCATTACCAGGGTGTCTGAAATGCAGAAGGTACTTCTGTAAATCTACCAAATCATACTTACACAAAGAAAAAGTGTCACAGTAATCAGCTATATTGTAGTAGATGTATTGTAGTAAAATACCTGACCATTTAGCCTGAAGAAAATTTAGCCCTAGAAAGAAAACTCCAGCAGTTACCAAAGTTGATAGTATAGTCTGGATTAGAAATTTGCTACTGAGATTTGGCTGAGCAGAAAAATCAGTTTCACAAGGTATGACAAGGAGTAATTGTGATTTCATTAAATTCTGAGCCTGTCTGATAGGTTGAACCAACTTTGCTAACTGGAAGTAACTAATGTATTTGTACTGACAGCTTGGTAGGGAAACTGCCAGCTACCTAGATTACTCAGGAAGTATCAAACATGATACAAAGATAAGTTCCTGACTCTTCCACTCCTAGGGGCAACGTCACAAGGTTTCAGGCTAACAGACATTAATCCTGAAACAACTGCTTGTCTTGCACTAACTCCAGATACCACATTTCTTAGCTGTTTGTTTGTTTGGGGTTTTTCGATCTTTCTATTTGCTGTTTCTCTCTTTGTTTTTCTCTCAGCTTTATTGTTTTGTGTCTGTTTAGGACCATTTGACCATGTCCCTCTGTACTGCCAAGAGATCCATCTTGGCAACACGCTTTTTTTGATAACAATGATCACAACTTTGTGAGCACAGATAGAAGAAAGAAATATGAAATAATAAGAATATTAAAGATTCTTACCTTTTCACCTTTTCTGGGGTATCATAGATCCCATCATAGTCATAATCAAATATAGGACCACTGACTACATTTACACCATTTCTGGCTGCAGCATATTCAGGCAGCAGGGTTTGATGGAAGTAGTTCCATAACACTGAAACACAAAAATGGAAGCGGCACATATCATCTAAGAGTAAACCTGCACAGAGAGTTTTCAGTAAAATACTGAAATATACAATAAGCTACAAAACTAAATTATAGAGTAATTTATAGTTTTCAAAGGCTTCATCTAACTGTGGAGCATTGTAGAGCAGCAACATGCACCACAATGTATTTTGGTGTTCCAGTCTCACAGTCACCCTAACTAGAGATCTGACAGGCACGGTGAAGCTGCCCTGTGAAACCCTTTACCTGAAACATCTCCTTACTTCTATGAATGACATTGTTAATTAATTCTTAATATCATAGATATTAACTGAAGAAGTTCACATCAGGCTTTTGTGCAATGAGCCAAATAATTAGGAATCATGAGCTCACAATATGTCATTTTTCCCCCAAGACTGATGTGCTTACATCAAGGAGATTTTCACTGATAAAAGGAGTCCATACTTTGGGGAGGTCTTAATTTACAAAGGCAGATGAATCTGGGATCCTTTGGTATGACTTGAAAGTAAACAAAAATCAGCATTTTTTTTTTTTTTTTGCATTCAAACATGTATATTAATATTCATATAAATAAAATACCTTTAAATGCAGGATACATTGGCACAATATTGCTGGTAAGTAAGGCATCATAGTGAGGTTTCGTTGCTTCTGTCAACAAATCTAAAAATAGAAAAGCAACTGATTGACTGGATTTGTTACTTTAAGAGCATGAAAATGCCAACTGAATGCAAGCTTGAATAGCAGCTCAACAGTGTCAAGGTGGGGCTGACTTGAATTCCCTTTTCAAGTATTACCTAGGTCTAAGAGCTAACTTCAGGACATGCTGAATCAGGTCCTAAATAAAATAATCTTATCAGCAGCAACTGCAATTGCACTTGTCAGATACAAAATGGACACATTTCTATGAGATTTAAAAAATCAGAACAGTCTTTTGATTTTCGTCCTCTTCAAAATCTAAGTTCAAAAGTAGGACTCCTATCTGAACTTTGCAAATAATGTTTTTTCACTACTCAGTACTTTAAGTAGTAAAGAACTTAAAGGTCCCTCAATAAGAGGCCGCCAATCAACTCAGCAACAGCGCACATACAGTTTACTCCTAAGCGTTTCTAAATGCTTCTACACAACTAAATATTTTCGGAAGGTCTGAGAACCAGATTTACATTTTTCAGACCAAACACTGAATCATTTTATTTAAGACTACATGTGGTGTACAGTAGTATACTTCAACTATCAAAACTCATCAAAATTGTTTTTAATTTAAGGAAGCATCCTTTAATTTTACTTTGAATAGTTCCAAACAATGCCTATTATAATTATAAAGCAAATTTGCATTTTGCTAATTTTTCAGATTTGCCTCAATGTATACACACTTCCAGTTTCTTCTAGAAGATGTGACTTTTGAGATGTGACACATTAATCAACTTTAATGAAGTATAAAGAACCTTGAGTATCCTGCAGTGTTTCTCATATAGCAGCATGAACTGCCAAAGGAACTGTACAATGTAGGCGATAATTCAGCAATCACTGATTCTTCCAGTTAATTAGCAGGAACATCTATTAAAGACTGCACCTACAGCATTGAAAATTATGTAAGGTAGGTTGTATGCCAGATATATTGTAGAAGGAAGGTAACATATTTACTTGGAGGAGACAGGAATCCATAGGTTAGACGAGGATGATTGTTGTAAAATGAACATGTCTGGTTATGATTAAAAGGAATCCGAGCATCCTTGTGTAAGCAGCTGGACATATCCTCTGTAGACAAAACCAGTTTGTCCTATTGAACAAGAAGGAAGTAACATTGGTAATATGAATACCTGACTCAGTAATTCTCTAGTGTGGGGGAACATCCAAGCCCTAAATATTTAGTTGCAATTGCCTTTCATAGTATAAGCAGACTTAACTATAAGGTACAAAAGTTGACTCCACAAACAAAGCCCACCCCATTTCAGGTATTTTATAAACAAAGCAAAGAAAACTGCAAAGTTTTCACTGAACTGGGGAGAACTTCTCCTTTCAGAGGGAAGCCCAGAAGTATCAGTTAGACACTTGTGGTGTGAGGGAAGAGCTGTGATGGTAAAGTAAATTTGCAAATGAGGATTTTATTTTTTATGGAATTTTCCAAATCTGATCTATTATGTCTGTTCATTCAGGAATGAGAATCATAGGCAGCCATATGTGTTGTTAGCCCTTTGTATCCACTGTGCAAATAGTTACAGAAACTGTTTGCTTCATGCCTCTAACCTCACAAAATATCCAAAAGCAAGCATATTTTGCCACATAAATCTGATTTACTTAAGTCATTATTTAAAATTTACAGTTCCCAAGTAAACAAAGCAAAAACTATCCTATGTTGTTTGATGGCCTTTTTTAATAAGATATGACATCTAAAATTTTCTATGAAGGGAAAAAAGGCAACCTAAAGAATTTTTCATTCACAAGATCAGTGTTCTACACGAACACTGCACACACACACACACACACACACACACTGTAGCACAGATTAAGGACAGCAAAGGGCAGATTTTTCTCCATCAGCTTCTCTTTTTTCACCAAGATAATTTTCTGATAGAACAATTGGATCAAGGTTGTGAATGGCTCTGAATATCCCAATATCCCAGAAATTATCTTTTCCAAAAAGCCTTGCCATATCCTGAAGACTATTTTGAGACCACGAAAACTGTTTTGAAATAAGACTTTAAGGAAACAACTGGCAGCATGTTGTAGCAGACCTACATGGCCAAGCAAGTTTATAGGGCCTCAGTGTCAATGACCATGGCCACAAGGGATTCACAGGCTCCTCACTGCTCCTACCGGATCTGCTTGGAGTTGAAAGTAAAACTGCAGTAAGCGAGAGGAAACACCCCAATGTTTTCCTCTTCCAAATTGCTTCTAACCCTCCCTCAGATACTTACGTCTCTGTTAACAGTGTAGGCGCTCCACAGAGACATCTTATAATCCTTGCTGTATGCACTCACATAATGGTAATGGTAAAGGAGGCAGTAACTGTGTCTCTTCTGCAGCACTCTGGGCCGCCCATAGGGCAAAGCACGTTTCTCTATTTTCTTATCTGGTGCAGAAATAAGCATTCAATGCAAGTTTAATAGATAGCAGTTGGTAAGCGACTTCCAGTTCCTTAAACCTAAGTCTTGCCCTAATTTCCAGCTATCAAACAAAGCAGTCAAAGCAACAGAAACGGAACAAAAAAAGCTTCTTTCTTATATCAGAAGTATGATTCCAGGGATAAGGCCACACATTAATTGGTATTTCTAGGTGTCCCTGCTGGAGCCGGGGGTTGGACTACATGATTTCTAAAGGTCCCTTCCAACCTTAAGGATTCTATGATTCTATGAGCTGAACTTCTTATTTAAAATAAAATATTTTGTCATTTAAAACAGCAGATGGGTAAGTTGCAAAGTTAGTCTTAGCTGATTTTGTTCTTTGATGTAAATACTTACTGTGGAGGCTACTTTCACTTAATGATTAGGCAAGACAAGTTAGTAAGCAAGAGATGTGATCTGGAACCTGTCAAATGCCTATTTTAGCGCAAACCAAATGTTGTATATACGAGTGACATTTAAAGGACTAAGAACTACAGAGATGTAAGTGAATAATATATGTCAGAATCAAAAAGCCTTTCTTCTTCCTCTCCCTCTGGCATAGGGCAAATTTCTTAGGAAAGTCTGCATACATCAGAAGGGATGTGCAGATGTTTTATGCATGATATCACTCAGTGCAGTTGTGCAGATGTGTAGACAGATGCACAGGGTTTCTGGTAGACATGTGTCTGCAACATTGCCTGCCCACATTCATCTGCCAACTGCTGCACCCAGTGGAAGAGTAAAGTCTTTAATAGACTTTAAAACTATACCCAGAAAGAAACTATGTATGTGAGATCCAAACAAGGGAAGTTGTTATACAGAAGCTGAAGAGAAAAGCAGACTTAGCAAGAGAACTACTTCAGGGTTAATACCATATTATTTAAAAAGTCAAAAGAAGCATATGTTCTTGCAATCAAATGCTGTAGTCAAGAGATGTCAGCAGGAAAAAAATACTTTTTTTTTTCTCCCTGAAAGCATTTTGCAATTTTAAGAAAACACTTAATATTTTAACTTTTGCCAACTGGAAACAAACAGAAAGCAATGCTTTCAAGTTCTCATGTAAAATGAAATTCCAAGGAAAAATAGCACATCAGGAAAATATTTGAAAATAATGAACATACTACTTTTCTGTTTAAAATGCCTAAGTTTTTAGTCCACTATTATATGACTGAAGTCATAAAGAAGGTCACACCAAGGCCTTCCAAGTATATTTTCCATTAAATAAATCACTAGCATCCAATTATGTAATTCTACAATGTCAAGGCAATTATGTACAATTCTTTCCTCTTAAAATAATGAATCTTTGAAATTATTTCACAGTAATTCCACACCACAAAAAATGTCAAGATTGTGACATTTATTTCTCTACTGATGAGGGAAAAGGCTAACATTTTATTTTTATAATGAAACTACAAATGTAGTTAAATATTTCATTGCTTTTATAGGATGTTAAGTTATAAAAATCAATAAAACAATATACATATAAAGGTTACTAAAGCTAAGTAATTATACAGAATATTTAGGCTTGTTAGTTGAATTCTTTCATCTATGATGAAATCTTTTTGTTCATGCAGCTTAAAAGCAAATTTCTAGTATTAAAAACAGCATTATGCCTGTCACTGATGATAGAAGCCAAATTACTGTCTTCAAAACATTTGGGATTGGGCCTTATATTGGTATTTCTTTAAAAGAGAATTAAAAATCATTATGTGTCTGGCCTTGGCATATTTTTTCATGGCTGGATTTGGGAATACACTCAGGCTTCCATATATTTCTTAGCAGAATGTCAGCTTCAGTGGAATTACCTCCATGCTTAAGCAAAGGCACATGTTCCCATATCTTGCTAAGTGGATTTCATTTTGTTGTTCTCATGAGTGTTACAACATTGAAAGAATGATTTTATAACAGTTCTGGGACACATTTTAAAACAGTGTCCTGTTGTTCATGGAAAACATTCAAGAAAATTCTACACCACTTTTTTTCGTGCCAGGACAAACTATACAAATCAACAGAAGCCTTCAATTAGTCCTGAATAAACAGCAACTGTTTGATTCTGTCTCCAGCTGGCATATAACTGCAATTCTTCATAGTGAACTGCAGTTGCCAAATACAGAATTTATTTGCATAAGAAACAACAAGGTTTTATAAACAAACACATTGCAAGGTCTGTGTCAGCTTTCTGAAAACCTAATCATCTTGATTTCACCTTTTTAGATATTAGCACTAAGAGCTATGTTCCATTTTTACCAATAGTTTTCATGATTTACTTGCTCTCTTACCTGCTTTGTGCTAGAAACAGTACATTTTGTTTTGTGGCTCATGAGGTATTCTACAGTCTTAAAAGCTATACGATCTTACAAGCTGCAGCTCAACCATGCCACACGAATAATTGCAGGAGCAAAATGCAGCATAATTAAGGAAAACAAGCCGCAATTTCAGATTTTAACTGCTACACCATGCAAAATAATCTTTAGGCCTCATTGAAATTATGCCGTCGTCATCATGATGTCAGTATTTACTTGAGTTTCTCATCAGACATGTTGACATGTACCCCTTTTGATTCCCATGCTGGAATGCTCATTACTTATTGCTATAAAATTCAAATGCATCAGATAAATACACATACATCAAGACAGACATCTATTTTAGAACAAGCAACTGCAACAGTAGGATTGTGTTTGAACCATTAATACATATGAGAGTTACAGTTTCAGTGAATAAAGTAACTTTTATCTGAGGTGCTTGAGAAGTTTAGACATCAAACATCTTACATTTTTAAGCATTCTTAAATTTTTGTTATCATTTTCTTTTACCATACAAAACTCTTACCTTCTGCTGCACTGAAATTTAGAAGTTGATGAAAATCCTTTACTGGTAAGCCCTTAAATTATATTAAAAAAAAAAAAAGAGATTAGACTACCTTGTTTATATAGCACATTACTTCAAGTATAATGTTGGCTGGTGAAGTAACAAATGTAGCATGGTTGCCTTGCAAGCTATCTGTGTTTGGAACTCTCATTGATTTCTACTGGAGATGGGCCATGGAGAATTTGCAGAATCTTTTTACCACAAACAAATCTACAGTCTTGAAAACCACAGCCCAAAAACAACACATTTACAGAAGGGAACTTTCCATGCAATTAAGTGAAGGAAGCAAAAACTTAATGCTTTCACCAGTAACGTTTTCCAAGCTCTTCAGCGCTGAGCATTACTTTACACAATGAAATGGCAAAAACGTATAGATAAATGCAACTAGCCCAAGTAACCCATGCAAAGATCTGATTTTGATGCCAATTAGTACTCAGTGAGAACCATGGCAGCAAAGTTACAGGGTAAACAAACAGCAGAAAATCCCCAGTTTTACTGTTTGCAAACAACGCTCCCAACTGCTTGCACAACGTCAACCACTCCAGTACTCACAGCAGTCTGACAGGAGCAGCCAAGGCTCACTGAAAAGATTCTTTGTCCCCCAGCTGAGCATTCGGAAGGATGGCTTATTTCTTTGGGATGCTGGGGGGTGTAAACAGGGTTCCTCAAAAGATGGTTTAGGCGGCCATGAGTTCCATTGTTTGGGGCTGGTTGCAAATCAAGCAGATCTATGAAAGAATTCAAAAAACATTAACAAAATGAAAAAGGTCATCCTGCTGCATTACAGTTTAAACAGTAACTACAATTATGGATGCTTACAGGTACAGGAGACTCAATAATGCTGCACTGCTTTCTATTCATGTCAGCCTAAAGAGAAAGCAATATAATCCCTTTAATAGGAAGCACAGATGTTCTTAGCTAGGACTCAGGATGGCAATTAGTCTACTTAGAAGGAAAGACAGAACAAGCACAAAAATGCAAGAGGTTTACATCTAATGGGAAATGCACTTGCAGTGTCTGACTTTACAGTAGTAGACAGAATGTGAATCTTAGGCACATGAAGCCAATGGCTAAGTAACGAGTTTTAAAGATATTATTTTTTAACTATCTGATAGTCAATACAAAAGCCTCAGTTATTAATTTTCACTACAAAATAAAGTTCTAAGAGGCAGAACATAGATTCTATTTGTCATTTATGTCCAAAGTGCTAATCTTCAAAATCCACAAGCTGGATCTAATCATAAAAACATCTATATCTCAAAAATCTCTGACATGAAAGTTACTCAAACATTTAAAGATATTTTCTTCAGATGTTTTCATGATACTGAATAGATCAAGCCCTATCTCATGCTTAATCCTGACTAAGATTCACGAATTTGTTGTTCCTCCTATTCACACTCATATTAAACCTACGAAATAAAATGTTTGCAACACCCTGCTCATGCACCTGATGAAGCTCTCTTATCCCAAAGTTCGGTGGCTAGATAATTTACCCAGAGCACAGGAGTTCAGAGCTGAACTTTCCTTTCTCTGTTTGTGAGCAGAACACACCACTTTCTGCACTGTGACACTCTGAGATATGTTAATGTCCTCCCCACCAGGCAAAGCTATTTCTCTCTGGGAAGGAGAGTAAGGAAAGATTTCTAATCCTAGCAGTTCCTGTTCAAATGAATGCATTGCATAAAATAGTGAAAAATGAGAACAAAGCCAGGACTCAGGTGCCCAGTGGAACTACATTATTTAACTTTCCAGCTTTAAAAGTGAAGTGTCCAGATATTCACAGTGTCCCAGAAAACATTAAGCCTGGCAATTTGGAAACCCTTTTGGGAAACATGAGTTGAAATTCCCTGAGTCAGATGAGACAATCAGTCACATATATCTGGTGCTCACACCTGAAATGCTGCAATGCATAAAAATGAGACAACCTGTTTTCCCTACTACATTTTGCTATAAGTCAAGCACTTCTGTGAGGATCTTGGGGTGCCAAAGGACATGTGCAAGAAGGTGCCTTTCCACTGTCCAGAAGAAGGCATCCAAGCCTTGGGAAAGGAGAGGGTTTAGTAAGTTGTCTTACCTCTTAATTCTCTATGAGTTAATGTGCTAGCTTTTGCACACTCTATTCTTCAAATCTTTCCACACATGATGGAGGAAATCTAGACCTCTGTGACTGCACTTGAAATGTGTGACCTGCCACTGCACTTGCTTCACCACACTGCCAGTACAGACTCTACCCCCTTCCATGCCTCATATACAGGATAGAACAGGGGAGATTGAAAAAACTTGAAGAAAATCAATCATACAAAGCATACAGGGATGTGAGACACAGGCTTTCTGGCAACGGACTCTGTTTTTCATTCCAGCAAAGAACTTAGATATATTGTTTAAACATGGAGTACCTGAATATTGCCACTGATCTCAAACACGCGCAGTGTTCCCATTAAGTGCTTTCTGGATCAAATCTTTTGGTAATACTTTTGTCTCTCACAGAAGCAGGTGTTAGAGCAAGTATGGACCCTGGCAAGAAAGAGAAGGATGCAGGAAATAATGGGAAACAGGTGAAGACCTCAAGGGGAATAAATGAAATTAGAGAGAGCTACATGATAGATCTTTTTGAAAAACATGAAATACAGAAAGACAGAAAAGAGTCAGAGAAATAGGGAGTAAGGGACATTGCATTCAAGTGGAAAGCAAGGAGGGCAGCAAGATGTCTAAATTGCAGGAAGATAGGCCCCATCTGTGTGGCAGTAAACTGTACTATGACAGAAAATAAAGTGAGAAACATTTATCCGATAAAATTTCTATGTGGAAAGTGCCGTCACTGAGTATCAGTAGACTGCATCAAGTAGAAATTCTACACTACACAACTATGAAGGCTACAGCAATGCCTGGTAAGTGTAGAAAGCAGGATAGCTGATTACTGCAGCTATATAACTGAAGAGACAGTGAACTTTACAATGAAACTCAAGCCATGGGACTACAGACAAATAAAAAAAAAAAGGCTTGCAGACTAACAAATAAAAGACAAAAAATAGTCTATTTTAGAGACAGTTATGGTTATAAACAATGAGAACAGACAGGAAGGAAGAACTCCCTCTTGATGGGAGAGAGATTATGAATTAGCCAGTATTAGCAACGGCTAGGAAAGTGTCAGTTTTGGAAAAAGCCAGACTCTGTGGAACATTAATAGCAACCAAGGAGAAATACAGATATCAGGAGTGAGAGGTATAGCCCATTCACCTGTTAGTCCTTCAAAAGTTGGATATTTCTCAGAAATAATAACTTTATTTGGGAAAAACAGCAGTAGGCCTAAAGGCTTACTGTACAAACTTCTACAATTTCTACAAATTTCTACAACACTTAAATGTTCGTTTTAAATATATTTTATAAGGTTTTAAAAATTATGTTTTACTGAACAAAGACTGTACTCACCACACATCAAATTATAGACTTCAATATTTTCAAATGGATCAACTTGAGTATGAAACTTGAATCCCGGACCAAAGCCAATAAATATAGCCTAGGATTTTCAAAGACATAAAATAGAACTATTTTTTCAAATAGGTTAAAACAGAAAATATCCTCGTACTCTGACAGTGTTTTCTTTAAAGAACTTTACACTTTAGCAACATAATAAGTCAGAAGGAGGTCTTTCTTTAAAACAGAGATTTTTTTTCCCAAGAAAATAACTAATCATAGGAATTTTAAAGAGGTTTGAATAATACATTGAAAAATAGTAGCAAATAAATATTAGGTGACTTGATTCTGACTCATTGTTCCCTTTAAAAGTTGACTTCAGTAATTTATGAAGTTCTTTACTCTCTTCCCTGCTTTTGAACAGTTTAAATTATTTTTCTTAAAATTATATTACTTCAAGAGGTTTCATAGAAAGTGTTGAGCCAAAATAACTATCATTTCCTGTCCTGTAAACAATTTGAAAGCCTTTAATCTGAGGCTGCACAAACATTTGTTGGTGGTGATGCTTTAAATGCCTTAAACTATTGCTAAGTTGCAGCTCCTAGCTCTGGCTTGCAGCTGCTCGTTCCTCTCTCTGTATCACATCCTGAGCTCTTCTGGCACAAGCAATGGTGTAGCCATACAGGGAACCTGATCCAGGAACCTAGCCAGGGGAAAATAATTTTTTTTTTCTGGCTCTTTTTCATCTGGATCAGTTCCTTGACCTACTTAAACTCTGCAGTCACAGACCAGCTTGCACTAGCAGACAGAGGGATCTGTGCAAATTTGAGAACAAGGAGGCATGGGCAGCAAGCACTTCTACTCAGCTGCTGCCAAGATGATGATTTTTACACTTACTAGTGAAACAGATTACAAGGGATGTTTGGCCTTCTAAAGCAAAGTCCATTTTCTTAAGACCTCAAGTCTCAGCAAACGATGCTATTGTCTTAGATTACCTATGTATGCAGTACAGGCTAAACTCAACTACAACTTCTTTGAGATTTAAGCATAAGGCTGGCAGCTGTCATTCAATAGATATTGAAATCAAAGTCTGTAAGGTAATAATTTATTCAATGCTAATTTGCATCATTTGAGGCAAGAACTTACCGTTTCAGCTTTGCTGAAATAGCCAATTATATAAAAAATGCTGGTATAATGCTAGCCACAGAAGGATACAGCATACTCTTAAAAACAAGCAGGATTGCTGCTACCTGACAGTCCCAAATCTGGCAGAGATTCAACCCATTGAAAAAATATAATGCATAGACAGTAACAGAGAGAAAATATACTAAACTGGTGATCACGTGCTATTTTTAATGCATTATTAGATACCTTACCACCAGATTTTACATTGTCAAATCAAGGGAAAAGAGTAGGTTTGTAAAACTGAACAAAACTATTTATTAAAGTCTATCATTAACAAAAAAACAAACTATATAATTGTACCAAATGTGAAAAAATAAGGCTTCTAAAATAGAATTTTTATGCTTTACTTGAAATATATTAATCTTTTTATGAAATGTATTTAAATTAATTTTTGAATACAGAATTAGATGGGCCTCACTAAGGATCTCAGTATTTCCCAATCTCTTGTATAACATACTATAATTCTGTCTCTTTCTCCCTCTAAGTCTTGTCTAAGATTTGGAGAATTCTGTGCTTCTTTTCAAGATGATTGATATGCTCTCTATTGAACACGGCTACCTCAAAACACTGATGATATTTTTATGATATTTTTATCATGAAATAGCAGAACTGCAAATTTAGGAGGTCATTTAGCCAGTCTTTGCTAGTCACAAAATGAACATCAATGATATTATTTCTGAAAGGGAATCCCCATATGGAAGTTTCACAGTCTTCCAAGGGAACCTCTTTTACTCTTTATTGGTTAAATAGCAAAACAAAATGTTTCCTAACAATCGAATTAAGTCTTCTTTATGGCAACTTAAGCTTGCTACTTCATGTCTTCCTGGACACAAACAAACAGGATAGCCTTTAGAAGCCAAGAGCTGGCTAGCTCTGCTGGGAAGAGATCCCAGAGGACCTAGTAGAACATGAGCCAGGAGAGTAATCTTGGCAGCCAGGGCAGCCAACAGCATCCTGTGCTGTATAAACAGGAGGAGGTCAAGGGAAGTGATTATTCTTCTCTACTCAGGTACTTTCTATACATCTAGATTTTGCATCCCCAATACAAGGAAGACCTCAATAAACAAGTTCATCACAAATTCAGCAACAGGTCAAGCTAGTTGAGGGCTGAAGCTCCTGCCCATGGAGGCGAGACTGAGGGAGAAGGCGTTATTCAGCCTGGAGAAGAGACTGCTTGAGGGGGACTTAAGAGCAACCCCCTTAACATGTGCGATGAAGTCACCAAGACAACAGAGCCAAGGTTTTGACCATGCTGTGTGGTGGGAGATTGAGAGAAAACAGGCATAAACTAAAACAAATGACGTTCATGCTGCATTTAAAACACTTTTTTTTTCACCCTGAGAACAGCTAAACAGCAGAGCAGACTGCCCAGAGACATTCTCTAAGGATGAAGGATTGCAGATTTCCCAGATTGAACTGGTCAAAAATCCTCAACAAGCTGGTCTGACCACAGCTCACTGTGCTTTGAAACAGCAATTAGCCTAAAGAACTCTGAGAGGTCTCTTCCAACCCGAACTCTCCTATGAGTCCTTGATTTGAAAAACTGTTCTTAAGCTGCTTGTTCCTGTTTTTGATGTAAAAGGAAAACTAGTCGGCATGTGTCTTTAGGTGCTCACTTGCACAGTCAGGTCACTCTGGGGCAAGTTTTGCTGAGTTTCTGCCCTACAGTTTTCATAACAGATTTTTTCCTGTGTTGGTAACAATAGCACTTATCAAGGGAATGAGAGAGGGAACAAAAGGTCTTAGGTCTCACAGATCTCAAAAATCACAATCCTCAACAATAGCATTCAGAAACAGTCTTAAAAATAAGAGCTAGCATAAACATTCAAGACTCACCTGCATACTGGGGAAGCGATTGTCTGAACCATGGAATCCACCTCTGCAATTTTTAATCTCAAATGGTCTCCTATTAAAAATTCACAGTTTATATAATTCATCACAATTTAAAAAAATATGCTAGTATAACTTATATTTAAGGATGCACTAGTGTTGGTCTGACAAAGCTCTTCAAGGGATTTTTAATAGGGAACAAAATACTTAAGCTCTGAAAGAGAATGCCTTTAAAACAGAGGACAGTTTTCAGTGCAGATGTTATCCCTGTGGATATTCTCAGGTGCCCATGTTAGAGCTGTTTTTAATCAAATATCAGATAATACAAGAACAACATGTTTTTTTCCCCCCTCAGAATTTTAGGATTAGAATAGCTTGCTCTTCAAATAACAGATTTCCACTTCAGTACCATCTGCACAACAGTACTTTATTGTATATTATATATTTTCCTTTATATTGTTAATGAACACCACAATGCAATTTAGAGCATTCAGCTGAGGATCTTACGATGTAATAAAAAGTGTCTGACATATGTTATGCCTTCTTGCTTAAATGTGTACAGTTATAGAAATTCAAGCTAGACTTGAATGATTTGCACATGTTTTCAGCACTGTACAGCAGGATGCATTCATCATATGGGCCAAAAAAATATTATGCAAGAAAAGAACTATTTCTTTATCACCAGGGTACCACACTTGATATCCCAGAGGGATAGAAAGCTATATTACAGCGTATGCCATCACTCTGGGATTGTAAGTGCGTTGATCAGAAAGCATGTGGCAACTAGAGACATTATGTTCAACAGGCTCCATGTATGCTTGATGTATGCAACACTCCCAAGGCTGATTCAGGCAGACTGCTTACACAAAGGTTTAGCTTTCATGACTCACTTTGGAAGTTCCTTGAAGTATGGCAAAATGTGATCAAAGGTCTGACAAAGGGGGATCTTAATTTATAGTATTTGTGTCTTAAAACCCGCCATTGTTTGCATACTCTACAGAGAGACTATCCATAATTAAGTTTAGAACAGTCCCTCGCAGATCCTTCCCTACAAGCTGCAGGGAAAAGTGCAAATTATTTCTCTATGCAATGTCCCTTCACTTTAAGAAAGCAAGAGTAACAGACTCCAGTAGGTGTAAGTGAACTCTAAGCACTTGGAGTAGAAAAGTTTTGGGAAACAAGAATTCTTGGCCATATCATTAGTACTGAAAATGGTAACTTACCTAGCAAGTTGCCACTGGGAATTCAAATAAAAATGTACTGGTTCAATTCGGTCATTATTGGCAAAATGAAAACGTTTCGGAAGATGCTGCTTCATATATGCTTTGAAAGGCTGATTGGGGTCCATGCACTGAAATGTTTAAATTAAAATGTAGAACACACATTTAATACAACTTATATCATGCACAGATCTTAAAAAGCACTTCAACTGCAAATCATTTGCAACAACTTTAACTTAAGACAACAGGAGTCTATCAGGTGTGGAATCATATTGTCTGCCACATAACTATGAATTGTTTAAAAAACAAGCTCACTAGTTTTGCATTTAACTGTTATTAAAATAATATCTGTTTACCATCCATTTATTTCTTCTTATAGCCTAAGATTCCACAGAATCTAACAGCATTGCTCAGAATTAATAAAGTATTAGACTAATAGAATAACAGTATGATATATTCAAATGGTAGGAGACTATCCAGGCTAAGAATGCTACAACTTTAAAAACAGAAGGTCATGGACATGGTAGTTTTAGAATGATCACTCTTGGACAGATTTTTCCCCTCATTAAGATTAATTAAGAATAGTAATAATAAATAAATAAAGCCTTAAGAGTAATAGTGGAAATTTGAAGCAATCTATAAAAACTTCAGTTTCCATTGATGGCAGTGTGTGCACAACTCAAAGGATCTAACACTGCGGTGCAGGAATGAGAATAGTGACCGGGTGCACAGCAGAGCAGCTAACTCCTTAGGCTAGCATTGAAAAAGAAAAGACATCACCATTCTCTCTCAACATCGCCTTTCAAAAAGTGCAGGGAAGCAAATCTGTGCTTGCCTAAAATGTAGCTACATTTTACACTCCCTTGGCCATAAAGCAGTAAGATCCAGATACACAAAAAATGCAGCAGGATACAGTGCAAGCTGAGAGCAGGTGAGAAGAAATGAAAACAAAGCCTTAGTTAATGCACAACCACAGATAGGCATGTGACACCTTATTAATGTTAATTTTGACCTTCCTTTCCCCCATGTACAACTACTGTTAGCTTTGCTTTTCTTGTTTTGTTTTGCTGTACTACGCATGGAAGGTCAATAATCCCAAGAAGCAACATCCAAGCCTGGATGTCATTTAAGTGGCCTAGTAAACAATTAATACTACAAAATACCTGTAGAATGTCAGAAGAAATTAAGCTAGAAAGACATGGAAGAGTACACTCACCGTGAGGTTTCTCACAATGCCTTCATAATTAACTGGAAGAATCATATGTAAGAATTAGTCACCTAAGTTTAAAAAAATCAAATGTAAAATGAAAGCCTTCTAATCATATTAATAGTTTAGTTAGAAGAAATTTCTAAATCTAAGTAAATTATTTCACATGAATGAAAATCATGTGGAGCAACACAAGCAATCACTAAGCTGACAAATTATTGCTTTTATTAAATTTTAGTCCAGAATCATCTCCAGAGCCTCTTCTATTTTTAGTTACGTACTTAAAACTTTTAAATTTTAACTATATTAGCTATGGTGAAATGTAAGTATTCACCAATGAGGCACCTAATTGTTGTGTTAATCAAAAGCTTGTTACTCTTGCTTACTAATACAATTCTGAAAAAAAGAAACAAATGGAACTTTCAAGAAAGCAGTTCGATTTGGCAAGCCTCCTTACAAAGGTAGCCAACTGCAAGTTATCCAAGATTCACAAACGCTTAGACTGAAGCCAAAAGGCACCATTACATCATTTAGTTTGACATTTTGTATAACACAGGCCATTGCACTTCACACAGTTATCCTGCCCTGAGCCTGATATTTCAGTGCTCAACTAAGGTACCTAAGAGATTACATGTGCAGTGGAACCATTAATAATTCCTACACAGATGCATACAGTGCTACAAAAACAGCCAGGCTACCCCATGAAAACACTGCACGTTTCAAAATTAACAAACACTCTGCTTTTTCGTTTCCTCAACTTGTTT
>JAVCKT010005742.1:4879-23957 GCA_032273925.1 Rhynchotus rufescens | reverse complement strand
TGCTGGTGTGTGCAGGCCGGCCGAGCCCGGGAAGGGGAGCGGGCTGGTGTGCGGGATTGCACACAGGCCCGCCGGCTCCCGCGAGCCGAGGGCTGCAGGAGCGGGAGCCCCGCGCAGGGGTGTCCTCGCTCCGCGCTGTGTGCGCCAGCCGCCCTGGCCGCTGCGCAAAGCTTAACCGAAGGGCATCGGTTCTGTCGCGGTGACGTTGATCAGCCAGAGGGACCACGTGGTGGTACCTGTGCGGTCGCGCCAGGGGCGAGGAGGACCTGGCAGGTAGGGCGAGTGGAGCACGTCCGTCCAGGGAGCTTTGCTCGGCCACCTCGGCTGTGGCAGCTCCCCTGCTCTGCGGGAGAGGGTCCCGAACGTGGGGCTGCGCGGACCCTGTCCAAGGGGCGAAGGCGTTAGTGTCGCGTGGAGCACGGTGCAACGAGTGCAGTCCCAAAGCAGTGTGGTTTTGTGCCTTGGTCGGCTTGGGGCACCGCGTTGGTGCAGTGTCTTGCTATTTTATATTTTGGATTGGTACTTAAGGTGTATTTTTAAAAATAGGATTGAAATCTTCAGTTGAGTTTTGTTTTCTTGAAACCCAAGAAGCTCAGAAATGCTATTTTATGCATAGTTTAAAAAATACAGGATCCAGGCTTAGCAGATGTTTATTTTCAAAAATATGACCATATCTAAACGTTGCATATGCATGTCTGTTTCTCCAAATCTGTTGGAGAAATATATGTGCATACTTCTCCATACATAATATCCAGAAAAAAACTTGTGTTTATAAATAATCAAGATGTAGAAGGCTTTGAATCCTTTCCAGAACACCGAGTGAAGTACAGTGAGGGCAAAACTAGAGCGGACTATTATATTTATAATGATGTGACATGACCTTGCACGACTGTTAAACAAAGCTGCTTTCATAGTCCGTTAGGATATTGTGCCCTGGTTGATTTCCATCATTTTCCCTTGGAAATGAAAAGATTATTTTGCTGTATTCATTGGTTTATGTTTACTTTATCTCTTTAAATTGTATAGCTTGTCATTGATAAACAATGCAGAGCTATAAC
This sequence comes from Rhynchotus rufescens, assembly GCA_032273925.1. Classification (NCBI taxonomy): domain Eukaryota; kingdom Metazoa; phylum Chordata; class Aves; order Tinamiformes; family Tinamidae; genus Rhynchotus; species Rhynchotus rufescens. The sequence goes on along the minus strand of JAVCKT010005742.1, from coordinate 22,899 downwards.
TTCCAGTAAGACTGTTACATTATCACTGATAAATTGAGAGTAATTTGTGTGTAGATCCATAGGATCAAAAAGGAGGCCTTTGGGGATTTATTGTTTGCGGAAATGCAAGAAAATTATTTTGCAGATGTCTTGCTGTGCTAAAAACTTCAGCTTTCCGGGATCAAACAATGAAGTATTCAAACTGAAAAATATACTTTTATCAAAAACAATGCATTAATGAATTTTAATAAACTAATTACAGCCTATCTTTCTTCTCTTACATGTCTATTTGGAAAGATTAGAATTACCAATAGAAATCCATAATTTATTTGTTAAGCTGTTCTCTTCTGATTTGCTCACCAACTTGCAATAAAAATATATTTTTATATTCCAAGCTTGTACTTCAGTAGGTGCTATTTTGTGGACTTAAAAATAGACCGCATGTGTTGCATAGAGCGCCTTTGGGCAGGAGAGGAGGGGGATATGTCTGGTTGACATGGAACATAAGAAAAAAATCTGAAGTATGCTAGAGCTAAATATACTGATAAGCATGTGGCTATGGGGGGAAATGACTTAACATGTATTGGATTTAGTCTTATTAGCACATTAAATGCCAACAGAACGATAATATCCCGCTCTTTATCAGAAGTGATCAATGCTTTGCTGTGGAGTCAGTGCGATGTGGGCGCACAAAGGAGATATTTTCTGTAGAGCCTCCTTGCGAAGGCCAGTGGTCATTTGCTGTTGTTGTGACAGCAGTCTGCGATGTGGGTGTAGGAAACAAATGTGCTGAGGTCAAAATCCACTTTGTTGTCACCCCGCGAGCGTTTGGAATCGATTCCCCGTTCCCCCAGCACGTCTGAAGTGGATGGAAATGAGCGCGACGGCCGGGGCCGCGCGGCCTGGGCTGGGAGCGGGACGGGATCCCACGGATCGGGAGCAGGGGCAGGCGCGGCGGGAGCTTCTTCCGAAGGGGCAGCGCCGGCCGGACGCCTTATCCGTCACTTCGGGGTTGCTCAGGTCGGTTGGGACAACTTAGTGACAAATTCCTGGTAGGGTTGTCAGAAAGGTAACGTGGTTTTCTGTCACTGTAATGAAGCTGGCAATAGAGCGTTATTCTTCAACTCAATGACAGAGTGTGATTTTTAAAAAAGTTATTGGCCATGTAGTTTAAAATGCAGCGCGCTGGGTGCCGCGCGGCCTTTCCCGCGGGAACGCTGCCGTGTGCGGAGCTGAGCGCCACGGCCTGGCAGCCGCGTGTGCCCAGGCCGCTCCGCTTGGACCAGGAGGTCCCCGGAGATGCTGCATTAATGTCCTGGCGCTGGCTCGTTCTGCGCGTGGACGGGCACAACTTCCTTTAATTCACCGGACTTGCGCCTGCTGCTTCCAGTGCTGGGCTTGACCCTTTGCTCAGGGCAAGGACGGTTTGTAATTGTTTGGAGGCCCCTCTATTGCAATGCTAGGCTTTGATGGGTTAGTTTGGAGGATTTGGTTATTTTACTTTGTCACTGCCCTGTCCTGGAGAACTCTTCACGGGAACCAGGAAGGGAAGTTGGACACAGCCCCCCGGCTAAGCTCTCTAAAGCCCAAGTCACTTTTAGATTCTTTCACTTATTTAACAATGTTCAAATATAATATCTTAGAGAACACCGAGGAGGTTAGCAGTGTCAGCAATGCTAATCACACATAATTCCACTGACTGTCATGTAAAGGAAAGTAAGATAAGGTAGGGGACAAGAAAGCAAGTCACTTCAAAAGAACTCCTGTGAAACCCGCTCTGCTCTAATCTCTCTTTCAAAACTGCCTTCTCCTGCCCTCGTAGAATGAATCAACCTGACATTTTAGCAAGTTTTTAAAGAAATGGGGTGAAGTGTTGGGAATGCATCAAAGGGGTGAAGCAGAGAAGATCTGAAGAAGATCACCTTTTATCTGATATCCTCTTTTTTATTGCAGAGGAGCAAAAGTAGGTTAGGTCTTTGTCCCCTCTTTTCACTTTATGAACTTCGGTATTGTTTTTTTCTGTGAAACATTTTAGACTAAGAAGGGCTCTAATGCAGGAGTTACTGTACGTAACTCTTGTTTATGTTTTATTATACCAATTAAGTGTACGTGGTTAAGCAATTTGTCAGAAGGATGAGGTCTTTTTGCCTTCTTGCTACATAGTATGTGTATCCTCTATACTCTGAAAATAATTATATTCTGAAATAGATCAAAATATTATGTATTTAGGGTCAAATGCACAAGAGAGATCTTAATTATGTCAATCTCATGTAAATAGAAGGGAAAAAAATGTTTCTCAAAGTTATAAAGGATAAAGAATTTTGCTGCTTTCTTTCCGAATCCCTTTTCAGTGTATAACTGTCTTTGAACATCTGTCTTTTAATGCAGTTCTAAGTGCGTGTTTTTGTCTTGCACTTGTAATGGTAGTAAAAGTTTCAAAGATTTTTTTTTCTTGGAAGAAAGGTAGGCCAATGCCGAGGGCTTCCAGAAGGGTCTGTCTTGAGTCAGCCTTGCTGCTGCTACTCACCTGTAGAAGCTGCCTTATGTGTTTCTAACATATAATCCTTTAATGCTGACTTGTCTGGACTTTAGAAGAGCCAAAAGTGTGAATGTTTGTTACAATGTGTTAATAACTTTCCTTCTAGTATGATGTGGAAGTGTTTCATTTCAGGGATCCCTGCAAGTATAGCTTGAGCTGCTGGTTGTGAAAAGAAACATGTATGGAATGACAGTCCTTTGAGTTGAAATGTTAAAGAATATAATATAACCTACTAATGTGTGTATATTTCAACTTCAAGCAAACTGTTGATATTTATTTTTTAATATTTTTCAGAGACGCAGGGAATTACATTTAGAATTCAAATCACCGTGAAAGATCTGCTGGACACAGATGTACTTTTAAAGCTGTTATTTCACTTACCAGTCAATTATCCATCAATTCTGCCAGATATTTCTGTTAACTCAGACCAGCTTACAAGGGCCCAATGTATGGATGTGAAAGATAAATTACTTGAGCAAGCAAAGAAGCATCTTTCTGAACCCATGGTCCACGAGCTGGTTCTTTGGGTACAACAGCATCTTAAATACATCATTAGGCAATCAACAGCTGTTTGCAGTGAAAAAACTACTTTGTCAAGAGGAGCAGGCACAGAGGACGGTATCTGGATACTCTTCTTGCATTTGGATCACATGAGAGCAAAGGCAAAATACGTCAAAACTGTGGAAAAATGGGCTTCAGATCTAAGGCTGACTGGAAGACTGATGTTCGTGGGCAAGATAATATTGATTCTTCTTGAGGGTGACAGGAGCAACATTAAGGTGCGAGAACAATGAATGTTGACTACTACTATCGATTTACCACTGAAACCTATGTGTCTGAATATTTTGTGTGTGTTTCTTCTAAGATAAACAATTTTGGAAGCAGATTGATCACTAGGAAAGTAGGAAGGCCCCAAAACTTTGTTTTGTGCTTAAGAAAAATAAGTTATTCTATTGGCCTGTGTTCTATGTTGCTTTTTATTCGATAGTAACAATTTCCCTGTGTATTCTTCGTGTTTCCTGACTCCATTATGCTTAGATTCTATCTCCTGTATTGCTAAAATACTCCAGAATATACCTTGAAAATAGAAAGTTTGTGAAAAGCAATTGATAATAGGCATGTTTCTAGCTCATTCCTGCGTGCCCCCTTCCTTGGTGACTGGAGTATGTGGTGTTCGTGTCACACAGCTGGGCTTGTCACGTCTTCTCTGTTGCTGTGACCTCCCTCTCCCTCTGGATTAGGCAGGTCTTTGTGGGGATGTCGGAGGAGATGTTGGCTTTTCAAACCCAGGTTCCCTGCTTCACTTGAGACTGCGTGGGACTTAAAGCTGTTGGATAAAAACAGGCACGCAGGGTTTGGGATGGGCGCTTCCAAAGTTTGGCTAGAGATGGATCTTTTCATTTCATACAGGTCTTTGCATTTTACTAAACCTCAAGGATACTAATATTTTCTTCTTTTTAATACTTAGGAATACTTGATTCTTCAGAAAACTTCTAAGGTAGATGTGGATTCAAGCAGAAAGAAATGCAAAGAGAAAATGATTAGTGTGCTCTGTGAAACAAAGATACAGCCACAGCATGCAAGGTATAATTTAGTACTGTTGTGGATAGAAAAGTAACTGACTCGATAATTACATTCTAGGCATATTCATGAATTTTCCTTTATGTTGTAGATTTCAGACATTTGAAGTCAAAGACTATTCGACTATAGATGAGCTACAAAAGGAATTTGAAGCTGCAGGACTTGCAACTCTTTTCTCTGAATTTGTGCCTCCTCTCTTAAAATAAAACACTAGACTTTTTGACCAAAGCAGCAGTTGTGTGGATGCTGACAGAAGATAAAAAGACTGATTTGGCAAATGACTCCAAAGCTTTTCTGGGGGGGGAAAAATATATATATCAGAAGTAACCGTCGTCCTGCAAGCAGCAAAAGGAAATTTATATATTAAAGATGATGATGCTTTGACTTTGTGTATTGATAACCATTTCAAAGGAATGTGGAGTTAAATGTGATGTTTGCACACCAACATGAAAGACTTGGAGGATGGAAAGGTGTTACACTTAAGATTTCTATCTTTCTGCTATCAGAAATTTTCACTGCCTGTTTCCATTGTTTTGTTTTGTCTCTCTCATGATAGTATTTTTTTTATAGTGGCCTGCTAGAAAGCATGAATCATTCTTGCTTTCAGATATTTATTAGAATATTTATGTAACAAGCGTATTGAACACACATTTGAATATGTGAGGTCAGCATGTGGTTTATATCTGCTAAATGTTCACCTGCAAATGTTTCCTTCTCCATTTGGCTGACTGTAAATCCTTGAATGTTGATTTTTAAAGAGAAATTTTGTGTCATTTGGAACCTCAAAAAAAAAAAAAAGTGTGGTTAATGTTTTGACTTCAAAAATGGGGAATTTAATTTACAAGTTGTATAACAGCCAAGGTAAAGCCAAGTGTTCAATTATTCTCAGTTAAAAGATCTGTGTTGGAAAAAATGTGTGTTGCTAGAATCTAAGGTCTTGAAAAGATGCAGGGGCTCCCTTTGTATACCAGTAAGGTCTGGCAGGTGTTGGAAAGAGTGAAGGTCTTATGCACGTGTGGTGTAAGGAAAAGTAATAAGTATCTCTGCAAGACTCTGCAAGTCTGTATTTTGTAAGGTTTTACCAGGTGGCTGTTATGTCCTCAGCCAAATCTATAGTTTGAAGTCCCCTGCTGTTCTGGAAAGAGAATAATAAGGTATTTCCAGCACAGCTCGCATCAAAATCTAAGCCGTTAACATATAGCTGGGGCCTTGCCTGCCTTGCATGTCAATCATTTAAGGATTCTTTCTGTTGATTTGGGCAGTTGGGTTGAATAATGTATCCAATGTGTGATCTCAATTTGGATGTGGTTACAAAAATAATTGAAGCTTTCAGCTGTGGGTGTCACTTTGCAAGATCAGGAGACTCCCCAACTCTTTCTGGTAAACCTGGTATAATTAGCTCTTTAAGAAAGCCATGTATAGAGTCAGAGACTGCAGGTTGCACATCCATTCATGTATTTTCTTGAATATTACTACCAGATACCTCCTTGATTACCTGTTAGGTGAGAGATGGCATTTTGTAGCATCCAGTGTGAGGGGAAGGAGTTTTAAGAAAAGGTGTTGAGCAAGAAGCTAAGCAAAAAGGATACACGGGTTAGTTTTCTTCTAATCTATATTTAGTCTCTTGATGAATTAAGTTGTTCTAAGAAGCTTGATGATTTTTGTGTTTCAGGAGCCATATCTCAGGAGCAGTTTATACAGTGCATTTCTATAACTTGGATTTATTGGTGGATAAATCAGCAAGTCCAGTGTAGGAAGGGATTACAGTTTTTGCACGTGGCTTGGTGTACTTTGAGAATTACAAATCTGATCAGCCTGATACTGTTCAGACAGCAAAGAGTAACATGAAAACTGATGTCAGCCTGATTTTGTCAAAGCAAAGGCTTTCGCCAACCCATCAATCAGTCACTTAAGCTTGAACGGTATATAGGAGTATATCTTGTCTTCAGATAAGTAAACAATATTCTTAAAGGTTGTGCTTTTGGAAAGATGCTGCAGCTGTCTATTAACTGATGGTTTGTTTGCATGTATTGTAGGAAGAGCTGGGTAAGCCTGCGAGCCCCTGGGGCAGCAAAGTCATAGAAACACTGGCTGTGGAGCGTATATTTCCCTCCAAAGGAAGAGACACGGATGTAGAAGAATGAGATTCAGGCAGATGAAGCTAAAACTCCCAAGAATAGTTAGAGTGCACATATTGGTGCCTAAAGCCAGCAGGGTGTATATAGCTACACAGTCAGACGTATCACACGCAAGGAAAAACAAAGTCCACAAAGAGAAAATGGTTTAACTGGTGAAAGTAGCTTTGTTGTGGATATTGTCTTAGAATTAGTTCTTTGAGCAGCATATTTGATAAAGTCTCATTTCCTGTGGATGTGCTTGTGTCTGAGTGCATGTGCAGCCTTTCCTGTGGCACAGATGCACATGGCAGTGCTTTTCCAGCTGGATTCTCCAGTGTCTGCTGGCAGTTAGACTTGTTCTGTATAATTCGTTGAAGTATTAATAAGATTGTTTTTTCCTCTGTCTGCTACCTGTTTTTATCAAAGTTGTAGGAATTGTTTCTTTGAGACTTCTTAACTTGTCATTCTGGTTGAGACTAATTGAATTCAAAGGCTTATTTAAAAAAAGGTAGATATATGCATGCCCCATATGGACAGCACAGCAGCGTAACCATAGTTTCCTTTGAAAGGCTAAAATGAAAGCTGTTGCGGTAGGACTGACTGTAAGAGAAAAATGAATTTTGATGGGTGTTTTTGGATGCCTTGCCTTATTAACTGAGAAGAAAACAAGAATTTGAAATAGGAGTAAAACCGCTAACCCAACATTAACCCAGCGCAGCTGTTTTCTGTAGGAATATGTCACATCCAAAGCATTCATTCTAATCCAGAAAACGTTTACTCTGATCCAAAGAATGGGGTGATTGGGGTGCTAACATATAGTTTAATGACATGGGTAGGTATACACTAGTGTCTAGGAATAAGTCACTAGTGGTGTTTTGTTTTCCTCTCCGTCTCTCTCCTTTTATAGGACCAGTCAAAGAGTTTCCAAGCAGGCCGTCCGTCTGCATCTCCTGTGCTTCTGGGAGGGCAGTCTGGATAGATGTGAGGAACGCTTCTTTCCTACCAGATGTGCAGCAGACATGATTTGAAGTAACCAAAGCAGGAACGTGAGGTACAGATAACTATAGGCAAGGAGGGCATTAGACTGGTTACAGATGAACTGTCCCGTTTACTGACAGCCATTTCCCCCTTGTGAGCAAAGTCTGTACATAACATATCCGTACCTGTGTAGAAGGAGCCAAAACAAAACTCCCTTCTTGCCATCAGGATAAACTATTAATCTTTCAAGGAGCTATTTATAGCAGTCATATGTACGATTTATATCTAACCTTTTAAATTATTGCAAGTTGAAAAGAAACCTTTGTATCCAGCACATACTGGAAATTAGTCTGCAATTCAAGAGACTAGGCATGGCTTCAGTGAAAGTGAGAAATGCAGAGCTCCAGGTGAGGGAAACCTGAAATCATCAGCATTTTTTAATTACTGAGTCTCACCAATAATGTAATTGATCTTGCTATCATTTGTTATATACTGTCACAGGGAAGATGAAACACAGAACTCCTAGATGGAAACCCTTGGAATGATCTCTTCAAAGTGTCTTGTAAAGCATCTCTTCATTTTATGGATAAGTTGTGGGGTTTTTGTTTGTTTGTTTTTTCTCTGTTGTTGTATTTCAAGTTTTATCTCATTTTCATGTAATACTACTTCTGTGTGAATAACCACAAGGAATGCAATGATTATAATATACACCAAGTGCTGTGAAGTGCACCAAATGGTGGGAAGATGTTTCATTTCCATTGTTTCTTTTAAAAAGTTTTATAAAAAAAAAAAAAAAACCCTTGGTGTCCCTTGATTTGTTCAGCTTATCTGTGAAAAAAATCAATCATGTTAGAGTTAATCAGAAATAAGATGATAAAATGTTGCACATACTATATATCTGGCAGAATTTGAAAATGAAATTGCCTGTTTTATGAAATTGTGTAATTTTTGGAATCAACTTTCATATATCCTATAGCATTACTAAGCATTATTGTCTCATCTCTTTATGCATAATACACATAGCAGAGCCAACACTCTCTTCTGGTTTTGTATTTTATAGGTATAGTTAATTTTGTTATGTAAGAAGTATGATTATTGATGTGCTTAATTATGGACATAAATGGAACTTGAAATGTAAATATGCCAGTAGCATTTTGCAGTTACTGTTCAGAGCTATCCTCATATCTGGACTTTTATATCAATATTAGTTTGTTTTCTAACCTCACAATATTAACCTGCAAGTAGAGAGTGCTCTTCAAGTGACAGAAAAAAATGCATATGACAGGTTTGCATAGCAATTTAAGGAAATCTTTGGATTCTAAAAATGAAATCCTGTAATATTTTCAGTCAATTATGCATGTGGCTGCTTTAATTTTATGCTAATAAGGTATCAACCATTACACTTTTCTTGATTTTGCTGTTTTGTTTTTGTATTTCTTAAACAATATAACGTAAGTAATCAGTTTGTATTCTGCATTAGAACATAGCTGATTATGGAAATGTGGTCAATATTTTATCATGATTTGCCATTATAAGTTTCCATTATTCATGGTTTATAACTTGAACACACAATGTCATTTTACGATGAAATTTGATACAAAAGGTCTCTGCAGGAGAACAATGGCAGTACTTTGTGCTGATTACCTTCAACTTCTACGGTTCTGAGAAGAGAAATGAAAACTGATTTATATGGAAAACAGTCAAATGATCCCAGTTTTCTTGAGCAGAGTTATCAGCAAACGTGCTGTGTTACAGGGCCGAGCTGCCCGAGAGCTGCTGCGTGGAGACAGGACCCCGTGCGAGGCCTTAACGGGGCCGCTGCTCGCAGGGCCAGACTGCTCCGCCAGAGCGGGACACGTCTTGAACCTGGTGCTCGGACTTGAAGGACTTGTTTCTATTCTCAGAAAACAAAGAAGTGGACAGCAGGAGAGCTCTTGTTCCAGCCAATTTTAATCCCATCACAAAGGTGCTCCTTTGTGTCAGTGCCGCGGACGCTAATAGTCTCAACTTTACACTTCTGCTAGTAGCCAAGACTGCTGCAGGGATTCAGTGCTGTGATTTTAAGATGAAGATGCTAAGATGAATGTGCCTTTAGCCCTCTTAGGAGGGTAGAAAATAATAATCACAGAATGATTTAACTGGTCTCTGATCACTAAATATGGGATTGTACAGAAGTTGGGTATTCTTGTATGACAGTGATGATATGAGTAGCATCTTTCAATCAAGATTTCTTTTTTAAAAAAAGCTTTTTTTTTTTTTTTAATCTTTAAGAAGTTAAATATCTACTCTGAAGAAGCACACTGTCCATGTGAGACGCTGAACAGAAGCTGAGCGGTACGGATAGAGCTGTGCCACAGGCTGGCTTTTATTTGGTAGAAGTGGAGGTGTTAGAAGGGAACAGACGGCAATAGAAGCACTCGTGGTGTGGCTCTCGGAGAAGCCAAAAGTTTTTTTGGGGGTAGTACTGTATGGAGAAGAGGTGTGGGGATATGAGCAAAGAATTTGCTACTGTGTCTAAGCTTCCAGTAGGAATGTCTGAAATAAATATGTAGCTTCATTGTCATCTTCTCTTTTTAGAAGAAGCCACATGTAGAACTGAGAACAAATGGAAGTTTTTAGTTATAGAGATGGCAAACCTAACTCAAGAGCTGTAAGCTGTGTAAAGGATTTAAAGTGTTTCTTTAGATGTTTTCCTAAAATGACTCAGGGATGATAAGAGCTTTGAGGCAACAACGTCAAAGTCTAATAAACCTGGGAAACCAGACTGCCTCACTTCCATGTGGTTGGAAAGATGGATTGATGAGGTGAACTGCCGCTTTCAGGAGCAGATTATCTGCAAATTATGGGAGATTTGGAAGGACCAATGGGACTGACAAATCACTTGCAAGGAAAAGATTGGCCACTTGGGTGTGGAATCAGAACATAGGTAAGTCTTTTTAATTTTTTGATGTTGCTTTATTATTATAGAAGCCTGTAATGGAGATGTTAGATTTTCCTTTCTCAAATACTACATAGTAGTTTACGAGGTTTATATATTGCAGTTTCACGTTGATTACAAAGACTTGGATGATAAAGGGTTGTAGTTTAGTAGTAGTATCACAGGATTTTACTGTCACAAACCTATTTTGAATCAAGATTTTTGTGTGAGATTAAAATCCACCCTGCAATTTAGGCAAGACACATGTAGTAAGAGTAAGAATCTGAGGTAAAGAAAAGATTCCATCGAAATGGCTACAAGATTTGTTTCTAAGATAATCCCTGTAGTAAAGAAAGACTTCAGGGTAGCGTTTACACTGACAAGAAACCAAAAAACAGCAGTTTGGCTGGGCTGAGCATGTAGATCAGAGCTTCTGGGCTAGAAAGGTCTAGGGAGTCTGTCTGGAGAGAAAGCAAGAGACGACTTATATAAAAGATAAAACTTCAAGGGAAAATATTCATTTACCAACTGATGCTATGGAAAGAGATCATAGCAAGAAGAACAACTTTAGAATAGAATAAAGGTGTATGATCTGGAGTTGGTCCCTTAGGCAGCTCCTGGCAGGTTCCCTGAGGCTGAGGTTGACTCCCAGCAGGGTGACAGGGTTTCTGCTCAGTTGTACCTGCTCCTGGATTGCTGGATTTGCTTGGTTCCTGCTGCTGTCCTGCAGCTTTACAGCAGCATCACTGTCACGTCCACCTGCTAAAGAGCTCCTGGCATGTGGGACCTGGGGACAGCTAAAAGCAGAAAGCTTGGGAGAGCAGCCATCAGCCTGATGCTTTTGAAGGTCTCAGTGTTTAAACAATAATGGAAATTTGGCTACTGAATGAGTAACAGGATTTCTAGTGTTCATAGAAGCACTGATATGTGCTCAGAAATGTTTAACAGACCAAATATACTGAAAAAAGTCATAATTTAAGGCAATATAATCAGCTTCAAATCTAGGGAATGATCATAGAATGTGAACCTATTCAACAATGGGGAAAACTCTTTCTGAAGGTTGGATGTTTTTATTGTAGCTGAGATGATGCGGGTTAAAAACAGTGCAAACTCCCCCCGATTACTAGCTTTTATTGTTAACAACTGGGTAAAATAGGCAAACATTTTTTTTTCCTTCTTTTTACTGATGTAACCTGTAGAATTTTCTCATAAATGTATTGCTAAGGTGAAATAGGTCACTTGTGGGCAATTGTTTTTCAGCACAAAACCTCCCCTGCACTCATGGTGAAGGCAACATTGGTAGTCCTAAATGATAATTCAGCTGTTCTGTTTTTTTTGTGGATTTGAAGTAGGAATGGGTTACAATTTGCTGAAAGTCTCTTAATAACAGCAAATCATTAAAAGTAGATCCCTTAATAATACAAAATTTCAGCTTTGAGGAGTAAAGCAAACTACCATAGAGGAAGATGTGAATGTGTGTGATGCTTGTTGCTTGGTATTTTGCAGGGACTTTGTATGAGTAGCAGAAAGAGGATCTGAGATTTTTCCTGATAGAAATCAGGAATGCTCTTTCTGAGCCAGCAGCAGGAGATTATATTTTTGCCACTTAATTCCCACTTCATCATTTTCAAATAGCAAAAAGAAATAAGTTTGGGGTGTATTTCTGGAAGTATTTCATGAAGGTGTTACTGAACTTTTAATGAACCTGTAGGTGCCACTCCTTAGTTTAAGGGGAAGAAAAACACATGGAAATATAAAATTCTTTTTAAAGGATTCTCATTTTTCTTTTTGTGCCAAATATTTTTTTTTTCTCAGGTATCACACTTGTTTTTTATAGTGGTCACCATTTATCTTTGGATGCAAAGTAAAAAGAGTGGACTTTCCTCTGATAAACAGAAATGTGCAGCAATGCAGAAATGGAGTTTGACCAAACTCTCTCTTTCTTTGGCAGTACTGGAAAATTACTGTGTAAGAAACAGAAATGTATGGTATACCAGTGGTAAGCAGACTGCTGTTTAGTATTTTTGTGACTGGAAGTCTTTTGTGGCTGCTGTTTATTGCCCTTTTTTGTTTCACATCCCCTTTCATACTGAATGTAGAACAAAAACAATAAGAAAGACTTGAGTAGTGATTGGCTTATGACAGCAAAATCCTTAGATTTCCCATGTTGAACTGTTACTTTCCTGCAAAGCAATAGCAGACTATTGTGAATATGGTAAACGGATACCACTGCTTCACAGAGGATGTCTGTGGTCAGGATAGACCAGATGTCTTTTCAATTGCTATATTTGCCAATGCTGATCCAAAAGGGAGCGCCGAGATTTGCTTAAGGCATGGGTTTGTGATGAAAGTTCCCATTTTTTCTTACAGTCTGCATTAAGTGCAGGCTGCTTTGTTCATCCGTTAGAGCAGCAGATCGTGAGTTTCCACTAGGAATTAGTTATTTCTAAAATAAAAGATCTTAATAGAGTGTGAGTGGAAGTTCATCTGGCAAACACAGCTATTCTAGAATGTAATATCCCCTCAGAAAATCACTGTGAAAAATTTCTGGTCTTGCTGGAAAGGATTGGCGTTTGAGAATGAAATGTTGCTCTGGATGAGCAACCGTAACTGCGCCAGGACCCCAATACATCTTTTGGGTAGTTTCTGTAGAAGGAGGAGATCTGTATGGAGGCTGGAGATTCCTTGTGATCCAAGCTGAAAAGAAAAAAAATGGAAAAAAACTGAGCTCCCAGTAGAGTGAAAATAGCCTGTGATGGCCAGTTGAGCCACTTCCTTGTGAAACAGTCTGAACTCTCCTAGGACTGAGCTCAGCCTTTGCGTAAGCATAGTACCAGATGGGCATGACTGCAGTCTGGCTGGCCGCCAGAACTGAGAAAGTAACTTTGGCAGCTAAGTCTGGAAGAAATGTGAGCGTAACGCGTGCTCTGTGCAGGCAATGTGGGCAGCCTTGATCCCTGACAGCTGATAGCCCTGGCCACCTGACAGGCCCAAGCAATTGGGGATGCATTAGAGTTGTTTTTAGGTTACATGAAAACTGATATTGACAATGCCTCTAGGAACGTTTGATTGACACCTTCAAGATTTTCTTTGCAAATATGAGGATAGAAATACTAAAAGAATAAAAAAAATCCACCACAACATTGTATTGAACAATGTTACTTGCTTTTGTGGTCTTGGTATATACCAGGTTCTGCTGTTGTTGGAGATGTGCCACTTGTAGGAAATACAGAGTTACGGAGGGGGCATGTACACAGGATATGTGCACAGTATGTGTGCATCTATGTGAAAAATAGATATTCAGGTGTCATATACCTGGCCTTAACTTGACAGTGTAGAAAGCATCTCTTACTAGACACCTGGACTCCTAAACCCAAGTTTTGCTGGTTATTTTAAGAAGCCAGTATTGAACTGAACGTTTTTGACCAATGTGTGTTCTGACGTGCATCTCATCTCACATTGTATGCAGTGTTATCCTGTTAACTGTCAGTGTTTTTAGGTGGGATGTTTGTGTCTATGGGCAATTCTGGTGGTGGAAGTAAGGAACACCCTGTTGTCATAAGGCTGCAAGGGAGCCTCAGGGCTACAACACACAATTCATTTGCGTTTTTTCTCTGAAATACTTATGCATTTGCTAAATGATAGAAAATGATCAAACTTTTCAAGTGAGCTACACAGCCAGATAACCGTTTAGAGTTATACAGAGTCACTGTGAAAAGCCATACACTATTATATAAATGGAACAATGCTGATTTTTTTCCTCATTAGAAATGCAGTTTATGCTGTCTACATAAAAGCAAATTATTTAGTGAAATGCTTTGAAAATCCTCCCCCCTCCCCCCTATTTGAAACCAGTTTAATATTAGCTGATGTATTAACTAGTGTAATGCCACTGATATATATTGAGCCCCATATGTAGCCCTTCAGTGCAGGGGGCACTGAGCAGCGATGACTTATCTTGCAAAGGGACTGCCACCATTTTGCAGGTAGTAGGTGTGTGGGTAGTATTGTTTTCCCCTCTTCCTTAATAAAAAGGGAACAGAGTGGGATGGATCTTCTAGAAGATAATCTTTGATTTCTGTCCAGTCTCTGCTCTCTGACAGGAGAGGACGTACTGAGAGAGAACTGTTAACTGAAATGGGAATAATATTTACTGTTACAGTTTCCCTGAAATAAGGAATATTTTAGAGTCTCGTATCTCAGGCATGAAATTCAGTAAAAGTTAAATTTAGATAGGGAGAATTTGAGAGAAAGATGCATCTTAGCCCCAGGATTGTGCTCTTGACTCTCAGTTTGTCTGAGTGTTTTTTATGTCTTGGCAAATGGCCGCTAAAATAGGGGCTGTGAGCCACACAGCTCAGACTGCCGCAGAGACGCGGGGAGGTGAAAGCACAATTGAAAAGGTCTATTTTAAATGCTTAAGGAATTAATAATTGCTGAAAAGTGCAGATTGCTAGAAGAGCGAGCATCTTACGTGCAGTGTTACAGACAGATCCAGCACTTGTGGGAGACATTTGTGACAACAGTCTTTCAATGGGTGACATTTATGTACATGATAAAGAGACAAGACCTCTTTATGTAAAATTTACAATGAGCTTTCTAATGTCGTCGGTCTTTTTGGCTTTAAAAACTCCATGTCTAATAAAATTAACTCCTTGCGTTCAGTGATTACCTGCTGGTTTTAATCTGAAGGAGTATTTGGGACTCGAACAGGAAGGGGTGATACAGTCATGTGTAGTGAATAAAAAAATGAGGTGGAGAAGAAGTACTGCGTAGAAATGCAGAATGAGGGAGAAGGGGGGTAAGGGAGAGGCGTGATGCTAAAACCCGTGCTAAAGGGAGTGTGAGGAAGCGAAGCAGGGAGTGCCAGACAGGGAGCGCAACGTGTGAAAGAGGGAAGCGTGGAGAAGGCCGCCTGCAATATGGCTCTGTGTGGGTGTAGGGGCCTGCGCGGCACGGCTCGCGGGAGCAGCGCCGGGGGCTGCGGGGTGTCGGGCGGCCCGTGCGGGTGCCATGTGCCTGGCAGCACTGCCCGCGGCTGGCGGCAGGCCTGGCTGGCTGCCCACGAGGCCTGCGCGGCCTCCATGGCGGCAGAGGCCACAGCGAGGCAGGTACGCCTCGCTGCTGCCTCAGCACCCTCAGGGAAAGCCCGAGCAACTATAGCTTCAAATGAGCCTTCACACGTCCCCCCAGCCTTGTGTCTCGCCTACTATCGGTTGGCACATCCCTCTTCCCACAAAATGTCATGCACTGTTTGTGGTTTGGGCTGGCAGCAAGGACCAGGCTTGTGTCGTGGCTCCTAGCGATTAATGTTCATAAGTGGTACACACGTTGCACTGAACTTGGCAGCGTTAGAGCTCACGAGTGAGCATGTGGTATGTTACTGCAGAGTGAGCACGTGGTATGTTACTGCACCTTGTGAGTGCAGCATTATCCACCTTCAATACTTCGAAATTTGCAGTGTAGGAACTGATATAATAAATTTTGGTTGAAGGCCACACACAACGACTTCAATTCCTTGTAACTTTTCAGTGAGCCCGCCTTGGCTGGCTGCCGGTGGCCTCCTACTAGGAGATAGCATAGGGAAGAATAAATCCTGGCACCCTGTCTCCACAGGGTGCACGCTGTTGTTGAGCTTCTCCCGATGAAGGTGGCTGGGGTGGGATGGCTGCTCTTCGCTGGGCCCAGCGATGAAGGACAATGTCGCGAGCAGCGCGAGGCCGCCTGGCAGCACCCGCTCTGTCTGCCACCGTCCCTCCGGGCCCCTCTGTCCCCTTTAATTCTGCAGCAGCAGTTACAGGAGGCAGTAGCTTCCCTAGCTTTCCCAAACATCCTCATTTCATGGAGTTTATTGTGTCCATGATTTAATCCAGAATAAACTGCGCTTTGCTAAGACGTGTGCTAATCCTTTCAGATGCTGTCGTAGATCTGGCAGGCTACAGCGCATCAGGATATTTTGATCAGGTCTCCTTGGAAACTACTACTTAGCAGTAACTTGATGCTACGTTTGGAGTGTTATGATTAATTTAAGCCTTGCTTCTGCAAAGCCAAGTAGCCTGGGCCTCCTCCTGCATGTGACTCGTCTTGCTGAGTTTATCAGAACAACTCGCCCGCTTGAGAGCGTCCCAGTGGGCTCGAGGAGCTCTTCCTGAATCTCCTCAGGCTGTGTGTGAAGCTCAGCGCTTATAAATCTTGATTGTTATCGATAGCTATGTTTAGAAATCTGTTGCCTAATTCGATATTTTACAAACATTTCTTCAAAAAAAATCTACTTCTGCAGTTATGAATAAATATAAAGCTCCTTCTGAGGCCATTAAATAGTATTTTAATTAGCCTAGCAAAATTGCTTTTGGCTTGTATTTAAAGTCTTTAGTATCCTATTTCTATTAACAAAGTGGTAATCAACATTAAATTTCAAAATATAACCAAAGTAGGTCATATTTTTATTAACTGGAGATAGATAATGAATGTGTCCTATATAAAGATTTGGAGTAAATCTTTTGAGATGCTGAGGATAGTGTTTCAATTAAGGTAATCCTTATTTGCATCTTAGAAACACTATGCTGCTTAGGAATTTAAGACCTTAGTGATGCATATTAGTGCATTACCTCAACAAATCTAATAGAGATTTAATACTTGTATTTGAAGTAGCAATCTGTCATAAATTAAGAGCATTTGCATAATAAATGTAAAGCATCTTATTCTTTGCAGAGTTTTATGTAATTAAGGAACACTTTCGACATTTAATATGTTATGATTTTTATAGTGCTGGGAAGGTGTACTTTGTTGCTAAACTAATCCTCATTGTCAGCTGCTTTTGATACAGGATTCCTGAACCCCACGAATATTTCAGGACACTTGTCATAAAGATTGAAGCTCTGCAAACTATTCCACTGAATCCTACGTTAAAAGTTATAAAATAATGTATTAAAAACTTGATAAATTGCTGTATATTATTGATGTGGAGTTTGGGCCTGCAGTACTGGCAAGACGAGTGTGCTTGTTAGAAGTACGTCCTAACCTGTTGATATAGATGTACACCCAACAGCTGGGCTCAGCTCATTTTAATGAGAATTGGAAGTGTAATTCATTTTTGTGTTAAATAACATAACCCGAGCCTTTTAGATTAAATAAATTCAGAGCATACTCTGTCCCTAAAGACTGCATCTTTTCTTCGATTTCCAGGCTGCATTATCTATTTTTTTAAGCTCTGCCAAAGCTCTAATCCTCAGGAGGAAGAAGTGCCAAAGCTTCCACTGAGCAGCAGCACCAGGGCTGGTCGTGATCCCAGCCGTGGCTGCCAAGGGCTGTGTGTGCAGGGAGCCTCCTCCCGGCTCCGTATCCATTTGGTTTGCGGGTGGCTTCTCCTCGCACCTCCTTCTTCTGGGCTGTGAATATTTTAGTTAAAATAGGCAATGCTTTGGGACTTTCTGACTGTGCTCACTTAACATTATCTGTAAAACCCCATTCCTCACTAGGAATGAGTTAACAGCAAATCTACCGTCTTCTTCATTTAAAATCTTCCCCAAGAAGATCTTGTGCTGGATCTTCTTTCCATTTTGGATAGTGGGATGCACAGGAGCAACTCGGGCAACTGTGGGTGTACTTTGTCAAATTCCCTTATAAATAAGGATTTCCCTACCTCTTTTAAGTCTTTCTTCCCCTGGGGGAAAATTGTGCTGATACTTAAACTTTAATTTTTGTTTGCATAATTTAACCCCGCTGCTCTCCTGAGAACTGTGCTGCACAATTCCAGTCTCTTGGGTATTTGTGTCAATCAGGAGCAGTATCTTTCTTGCAAATAAAAAAGCAAATCAATAAGAAAATCATTAAGATTATCATTCTCATTTTCCTCCCAGTACAACATAAAACAATAGTGTACTACAAATGAAAGTGAAGAAAACACTCC
>JAVCKT010005739.1:0-47779 GCA_032273925.1 Rhynchotus rufescens | reverse complement strand
TTCTTAGACTAGGCTTAGGAGGACTCAGCAATCTACAGCTTGCTTTGTAAAAACAAAAAACTAAGAATATCTAAGAGTAAGTCTGCAGCAGATAGAGCCAAAAACAAATAACAATATAGGCAATTTCAGTGCCTAACATTAGTATTTTTAGACACAGTCCCAGGAAAACATGTGGAATTTCTAGATCTTCATAAATAAAAGCAGGGATCATCAAGCAGCGACTATAGAGATGCTGGGGTATTTATGGGCTATATGTAAATGTAACTATATAGGGGTACAGTGTTCCCTTCAATTACTGCTACCCAACATGTCAAAGATCAGGTTTAATGCCACTTTTAAAAATCCCCAAGTGACTGCAATACATTAAAAGTCAGCAGCATTAAATTAATAATAACAACTTATACATATAAGTAATACCCAGTGTAAGCAGAATAACAAGGAAAGAAAATTCACTGGCTTTTATAATTTAGTGAATACCAGAAAAATATGCCCTGTTCTCCAAGTGAACAATGTTGCAGGCAAGAAGAAAAGAAAAATCCAGCCCAAATTAATCAAATTAATTAGGATATTCATCTCTTAAGATAGAAGAGCTGCTCTCACGTAATGACAGGTTTACCTCTTCTCCAAGTCTGAACAAAATCGCACTCACTCGGCCCAAACTTCTCCTATTTGGTCCTTCCAGGATTTCTGATAGCACAAATCTCACAGTGGCAAAACAAAAAAAAAAAACTCCTTTCCTTGCTTTTAACAATATCCAGTAAAACACTGTATTATATCTATTTTTCCTCTATGTTTATTCAATACTAAGTCAGCTTTACCAGATTCTAAAGACAATCTCCAGGTGAAATAGCACCTGGATAGCAACATTAAGGCTAATGTTTGTCATCCCCCTGCTAGGCAAACTTGGAGCAGGCAGCAATCGAGGCAAGAATGAAGCTCTTGGCTTCAAAAATCTCCCTTGTTTCATCCCAAAGTTCTTTCCTTTTGAAATTCGCAGCACTCCGCACGTCCCTTTATGAATAGATAACACTCCTGCCAAAGTTAACTTGGCTGTTAAAATATATATGCCTTAGTTCCCTGGGAAAACCTGCTTGGGGAAAACAGGGTCATTATAGTGGAAAGGGGGAGAGATCAAATTCTCCAGCTCAACAGTTGAAAACAGAAACATTTCTCCCTGTTATTTTGCTTCTGGTTACTTTGCTGAAGGGTCTGGATTAACAAATACTGGAAAGTTCCCCTTGCTTTATCCCCACTCCAAAGCTTTACTTCCATCGCCTCTTTAATCCACAAATGCCACAGCAGGGAGCTTCGAGGTGACCCTGTGAAACCCCAGACCTGGGTATCAGCTGTGCCTTTGCTGTCCTGAGAGACTGTCCTTTTCTAAGTTAGGACTAGCTTATTTCAGGGAGAGAAAAAGGCTAATTAGACAGAATTAATTTCTAAAAAACTAATAAAAGGAGATTAAATACATGTGGTAACAATCACGGGCAGCATTACGATTCCCTCCAGCTACAGCAACGTCCCCACAGCCCCAGCCCTCAGCAGAGCAAAACTGCACCCTCGCCGCCCGTGGGATTCTCCTAAAGGATGAAGACGATGCCGACAAATTGGCGCATTAAATAGGAAGAAAATCCCAGTGCCGGCCTCCGGAGCGGGGCAGGGGGCTCCTTACCCTCGGCGAGGTCGATGAGCCCCAGGTAGTGCAGGAGCTTGAGCGAGGAGCACACGAGCACCACGATGCCCAGGGTCTGCAGCCCCTCCGCGTCGCCCTGCGGCCACATGGCTCCTGGCACCGCTCCTCTTCCCTGCTCCTCTTCCCTGCTCCTGCTCGCGTTCCCGCTCTCCCTCCTTGGCTTTTCCTTTTTTAAATCCTGGCAAGCAATTTCTGCGTTTAACAGTAATCTGAGGGTTTATATTCTCTCCCTTCAGGGTAAATTCTCCGCTGAGTTCACTCTGCTCCTGGACAACTGAACACGATGCTGCTACCTCAGCAACATCATCGCACCAGGTTTTTATCCCCCTCCCTTTCTTTCATTCCTTGTAAGATATCCCTGATATCACTCAGTTTTTGCAGCTGGGATTTTTCCATGCTCCCTGTGGCTGCCTCTGTGCCAGAGAGCAGCGTGAGCCGCAGGGAAGGGAGGGAAAGCCCTTCCCGTCCTGCTCCTCTCACCCCTTACATTGCACCCACCAGGGCTGGGTGCTCTCCTGCTCCCCGGGCACCTCAGTCCCTCCCATGTCCCCAGCCAGGGACACTGCTGTGCAAGACCCCAGGTGCAGGAGCACCGAGGTCCTCATGGGGCTGGGAGCATCCCAACACGGGCTGCAAACGCTCCGAGATGTCCCCATCAAAGCCCGGCCGGAGCCGCAGAGCATTTCCTACCTCCTGGAGAGACCAAGTCACAGGAAGCCAACACTTCAGTCTGGGGCTTCACTGCTGGATGCAGGTGGCTGCTGAACAGGGCACCCTTGTAGCTGAACAGGGCATCCTTGCAGTGGTGTCACCCCTAAGGGCCGTTGTCGGCAGCAGCCCGGCCGGACCCCCACACGCAGTGTCAAAGCCTTCCCCATAAATGAGCATTTTAGGCCAAACTGTTTTGTCTGGGTGGTTTTGGCTCCTGCAGCACGTGCTGCTCCTGCTCAGGACCCACCTTCTGGGGCCTCCTCCCCAGGTGGACGCGACCCCTGCGAAACCAGCGGGCAGCTCCGGGCTCCGCAGCGCCCGGGCTCTCCCGCACACTGACAGGGAGCTCGGCAGGACGTTTAGCTCCTCTCTGCCTTGCACTGTGTCCCTTGAGCCTTCAGCTACAGCAGCCCTCATCCCTGACTGCAGCAGCGAGTGCTCAGAGCCGCGGGCTCTCCGATGTAAACCCAAGGCAGGGGACTCCGTGCAGCCAGCGGGCCCCTATGGACGGGCACATAGGCACCTCCAGACAAGGCACGAGGACTAATCAGGAAGGCATGAGGTGCTTTATCTAAACCACTCCTGGAACAAAGGCAAAGCCCTCAACCAAATCAGTGCCAAATAAAGAGTCAGTTTCAACATTTTTGAGTTTCCAGGAACAAATATTTGCCAGTCCCAAACCCTTTTGCAGACCTACAGCAGCGTGTGGCTCAGTGCTTCCCAGACACAAGTCTGCCCTATGGTACATAGTGTCACCCCCAGGGAAGTGGGCAATGCAAGGGACTAAGTGATTTTACCTCCATTCACACACAGAGCAAACAGCAGAGCCTGGAACTGCCTCATTTCCTCCCAAAGCCAGGGAGCAGTGACTTCCACAGAGGAGCAGCTGGAAGAACACAGGGTTTTCCAGTTATGCACCAACAACGTTCAGCTCCCCAGTGAAGCAATAAGAAAAGTTTTATGTATACCAGATGCCTCGATAATAAAGATAAATGTGGGTGCTGGTGCCTGGTGTCTCTCGCATGCAGCAAGAGGGCTGAATGTCTCAGTTAAGCCCAGGAAGATTCCCGGTGCATCCACACAACACGCACCCTTGGGAAGGGATGTGGGAGCTTTGCTAGGATCCACCAGAATTACATACAGGGAAAAGGATCAGGCAGCGATAAAAACACTATGATGACGGATGAGCCTGATGATTTAGGTCATCTATAATCTCTCTTTATGATTGGGTTGGGTAGAAACAGATCATAAAGGGTGCAAAAAGAATAGCAAAACACAGAACCACTTTCCCATGGCAGAAGCTTCCCTCTGTGTCCAAGCTATTGGGAAAACATCCCCATTTTCAAGGACGAGGACTCCTTTCCTCACCGTGTTTTAAAACAAACACAGAGTGTTATGTTCTCATTAGCCACACCTGTAAGCACACCTCCAGT
Organism: Rhynchotus rufescens; assembly: GCA_032273925.1. Taxonomy (NCBI): domain Eukaryota; kingdom Metazoa; phylum Chordata; class Aves; order Tinamiformes; family Tinamidae; genus Rhynchotus; species Rhynchotus rufescens. The sequence goes on along the minus strand of JAVCKT010005739.1, from coordinate 43,942 downwards.
GATAGTCTATTATTAGCCTGCTATAAACCACCTCAATATTAAATTTTTGTCATTTTGATTGAATATTCTTTTGCTCTTGTCTTATAGTAAAGGATAAACAAGCCCATCCGATTGATTCTTCTTGCACAGTTCATTATTTCCCTCATCTCTACGACATCTCTGTTTATGGATTTTTTTGATATTTGGCAACCCTACAGTCTTTTCAGAGGGCTGTCGTCCATAAATCTCTCCATTTTCATTCCAGATCTCTGAAGCCCTTTCATTTCTGTTGCATTTAGAAAAGAAAGACCTAATGAGCTCATCTGCAGTATTGCGAGTGGCTGTATTAAAAATATAAAGTTACTATTCCATATGTATTTATCCAGTATGACCTTTTGGGTGCACATAAACAAGCCAGGAGTTTTGTTGTTGCTTTGCTTTCTAAGCCAAGCAAACCTAAATGAAACCGGTCCTGTCTCATAAGGGACTTTACCTTCTCTAGACCCTCTCAGTGATATTATTGCCTTAATTTCAGCTTTTTATCAGCCTGCCTTGGCCAACAACCCCTCACCTGCCCCACTCCCCACATGGGGTCAAGTCCCTTCTGTGTTTCTCTGTGAAATCATTCATGCCATTTGCAGTGGGGCAAGAAAGCCACTGATTGATAACTCCCCACCACAGCTTTGAGAAAATCACATTTTGGGCAAAATCTGTCTCTTCTAAGTAGCTGCCTGCTGAGGGCTCTGCCCGTTAGGCTAGTGGCTGTTTGGAGTAAGCAGGCTCAGCTCCACTCCGCTTGCACCGCTGCCATCCCACCCCGAGCCCTCTGCTTGCAGGTTAATTTGGCCTCCTTCCTCATTTGTGTTTTCCAGCACTTATTCACTAGTCCGGAGTCTTCCTGGAAGTCCTCGCTAATTACCCTGGAATCACTTGTTGTTATTTTTGACGCTGGAGGTACGTTCTGCAGTGACAGGTGACCTGCAATGGTCTCGTTAGTTTGGTTTGGATAACGCCAACATCCAGATGCTTCCCAGGAGTGCTGCACAGGGAGCCAGGGGAAAGGAGTTGGTCTCCTCAGTCTGCCATTTCAAATTGGGAAAATACAGGAATATTTTTGAAATTAAGATTCCAGAAATTCCATAAGTCATTATCGACCATCTCAAGGCCACAGCCAACCTGGAGCACAAGTCCTATCCTGCAGTTACCAAGCAGAGGCGAAGAGAAGACCTGAGCTGCTCTGCAGCACTCACGGCAAAGGCTGGGGACTCTGTCATGTCCACGTTACAGGAAGCCTCCCATGAAGCTGCAAATTGTGAGAAGATCAGCCGTGCAGGAAGAAATCAAGCAACCTGGGCGGACTCCCTTGAGCCACAGCTCAAATGCCTCCTGATTTGGGTCAAAGGCAACATATAATTAATACAGGAGCAATAAGAACCTCTGCCAACTGTTAAAATATCATCGATGGGCATTCAGCCAGGCTCCATTATCCTTTTCCCCTCATTCACTTCCTTTCTCTGGTTTTCTTTTCATTTATTTATAAGCCAATAGTTGCATAACGAGGAAACCCAAGGCAGTTGGCTACCAAGGTCACAGCTGGCACATCTGGTTGACTATCCCATACTGGGACCTGCACCAAGTGACCAGTACAACCAGTCACTGCAGTCAGCAGCAGCCAGAAGCCACCAACAGCAGCATCCCCAAAGACACTTCTGTGGCTCTGCAGACCCAGTTCTGTGCTCAGCAGGAGGCAGGAGAAGACCTGACCTCCTGCCCGTGGCCCTGGCAGCTACTGCTCAGGGTCACGGAGATGTTGTGAGGCCTGAGGCCAGCAGCCATCGCGTCTGGCTGCAGTGATTTTCTCATTACAGGCGGATTTCTCCCCATATTATCTATTTCCCCTGGGCATCAGATTGCCACAGCTTCATCCTGATTTTTAATAAAAGAAGCGATTAACAATGCAGAACCTTTGGGCTCCGATTTTCCTCTCATAGATTCTGTTTTCCAGACTCATATTGAAGTGTATGAGAATGATAACGAAGAGGCAGGTTTCTGTTTCAAGGGCTCAGAAGATCAGAAGTTCACAGGAAGGGCAAACCAACAGGTGACAAATCACAGCTGAAGGAAAGAATGCAGAACTTGCCTAAATGTTACAATATACTGTTAAATCCATATAAATACATATACACACATACGTAATGTAGTGTTAAAGAGCTGTTTTACTCAGTTGTTTGACATAACTGCATGTATTATTCACAGTTCCTGCAGTGGCAGAAACACTGTCTTCTTACCTTGCCAAAGCACATCACAACTTGCTGCCAGCTGGCAAGATGTCCCTTCTGACCAAGGCCTTTTCCTCATTCCAGTCCTTCACCTTCTAGGAAACCATCCTGGAGCATAAAGCTGGTGAAGGCACTACATGTGCTTCACTCTCACACTCTTCCTCCAGCTGGAAAACCCGCAGGATCCACCATCCGTCCCAGCAAGAGGAACAGACAGCAAATGATTTGGGTGTTTTTTTTCGTTTTGCTTTTTTTTTTTTGATAATTTGATAAATTTCTTAATGGCCACCAAGGACATGCAAGGCATTAAGAGGAAAGGCAAGATGCTCTTCTGGATGATGGTGGTTCTCTACCTGAGTCGCCCTCAGTTTGGCCAGCTGAAGCCTGATTAGCTCATTACACCTCAGAACAACACTACAGACTATCCTCATTTATACTAATTTAGGAAAAAAAAAAGTCTGTATCAATTCAATAGATATTTTCATAGTGATTCCTAGGATACACTTGGGATCTTAATACTGCCTCTACCTAAATATTCCTGTCAAGCTGCTGATTGGAACATGTCCATATTAAAGCAAAGTCACATGCTGGAGGATACTTCCCCAAAACTGCTCTGCTTCTATTTTAATTAAGCTCCAACTTATTAACTGCAAGGCACATTCTTGTGAAGAAAACGCAATGCTTAATTTCCATTATTAAACCAAATACCAGTTTGGATGAATGAGCAGATGCTTCCCTGCTGCTCGGATGTGGCACAGTGCAGGCCTGCAGGGAAATACTTCCAGATGAAACTAAAAGGAATTTCAGTACTTATTCAGTTCTGAACTCTTTCAAACAGGGAACAAGCTCAAAATCTAGCAACGACACCAAATTATGTCCACAGGTGTTGGAGAGGATCATGTAGAGCATCTGAAACACAAAACACTCTCCAGCACGTTGAAAAAGCCTTGACTTGGGCTTTCTCCTTAAGCATTTTACATTCACAGGGAGTAACTAATTATGAGCATCTTTTGTTAATCACGATAACAACACGTGCTACAATAAACTCAATCTGGTACAAGATGTATCCTCCAATTAGAGCTTTAAAATTTTAAGCCACAGCACTGGTCCTAAGTTCTAGAGCTGCATCCCCCTTTCCTCCATCTCTACAGAGGAGCAGGATGGTGGCAAAAACATCCAAGCACTGAATTCCTCACCCAGCAAAGAGGCAACATTTATGGTCGGCCTTTAAAATAACCATGTACTGGAGAACAATCTCCTCATCCTTACAGCTGGGCACAGCCTACACCTGAGCTGGAGGAAGGCTCAGCTGGTGAGAGCAGCATCTGCCTGCATGGCTGTGCCACATTAGCCATACAGGCTTGCTACAGAAAAATAAAGAGTATTTTCAGCCCCAAAGGATTATGTCTGTCTACCTGTGTCATAGGGCACTCAGCATAGGAAAAGAAATGCCTAAATCATGATTACTTTGGCGAGGGGGGAAAAATGTGACTCTACAGTAGCCCTATGAGTCCAACAACTGTGTGTGAGATCTGCAGATCATCCAGTTGCACCAAGTGCACTAATCCCTATTCGGTTGCTTGCTCCAATGACATCAAGACAGGGAAGAGTGGAAAACCCCTCGGATTCGCACACACACGCACCGCAAACTCGGCTAAATAACTGATCCGAACAGGAGGGAACTTTCTAGCGTTCAGTTGGGTGCCCAGACTGCAAAGCTAAAATCTTTTGTGCTAACATGCCCAAAAACACATTCCTGCCTATTCCCCCTGACTAGCAAGCAGGCAGGCCCTGGCTCTTAGGACTTTCTGCTCAGGCACCAGCACCAGGCCAGGCACCAGCAAGCATTAATATTTAGTGATCTGGGCATAAGCTCTTCCCAGGGGGAAAAATCTATCTTCCGAAACAACAGAAGAGCACCTTGAGAGTCAGGTGAGCGAGCAATCCCTTATTCCCTGTGCATCTACTAAAATCCCCCCCACAGCTTTAGGAAGTGAAGCTGAGGTTAGCCTATGTGTTCAATACGTTTAGCTCGAGCCTGAGCTTTGCCAAGAGAGCAGAGCGATGCTGCAGCCCCTCCTAAAGCCAAACTCCCCCTCACTCATTGGAGTTCTCAGCTCCCTGCCTCTTCCTTCCCACAAAAGGGAAGGAAAAGCCCAAAGTGCCGCCTTGGCTTTTGTTGCTGCTTAAAATTCACGGCACACGGAGCTGCCTAAGCCTCAACCTACCAGCTGGGAGAGCAGCCGCCAGCCCCGTTCTCAACGGGCACTGCAAGAGCAAAGGATGAAGGCTCCAGATGAGGAGAATACCAACAGCTACAGGAAATGGAAATACGTCCCAAGAACCTGCCCCCTCACACAGGAAATCTGTGCATATTATTTTTCTATTGATAAACAGCCCAGTTGGTAGTTGATGTTGCATAAAGGGACTCTAAATATTCTGCAGAAGTTGATCGAAGTGCTGTGAAATGGGAGAAAGGGTCCACACAACCTACGAAAGACTTTCCTTTTTTTAACCTATGTATGTATGGAGGGCATTGATTAAAAAAAAGTTTGAAGTTTAGTTTAAATGACGCAAATAAACAAAAATTGCACAGCAAAGCCTGCAGAGCAGGCTCTCTTGGCTGTCTACACAGCAAGCAATCCTGCCCAAGCCCTTAAAGAAATTGCTGGGGCTTGGATTTACTCCTGGACCCACCTGCATTTTGTCCACTCCTCAGAGGGATTATTTGAACACTGTTTTGAACGACTTGTTCACTAAAGTGCGTTTTTCTCTCCCCTCCTTCAAAACCACAGCCTTAAAACCCTGCCTGCTCCCTGAGTCCTACTGAATTATCCTTCAGAAAGCCTCAAACCTGAAAGGAGAACAACTATGTGCGGTGAAAGCAACAGAAGACAGGAGGAAATAGGGAAAAATCAAACGATAAACCAAGCCTAAAAAGCAAAGGAGGGAGACAACACATAAAAGCAAGTTTATTCACATTGTATGCACCAAAGTTACTTTGATTATTCCTCTAATCCTAAATAGAGATGCTTGCCTTTGGTAGGCAACGCGTCATTCAACTGGATCGATTTTGAGGGGAAAAAAAGGCATTTCAAAGTCACAAAGATGAACCAAAACCACAGAGATTGTCCACGAGAGCCTCTGTAGGTAGCTCGGAGGAACAGGAGAGACACGAGGCCTTCACCTGCAACCAGGCCCTGCCAGCGGCCCAAGGCAGCGCTACCCAGTGCCTCTTATCCCGGCTTTAAACCTGTGGTTTCCCAACAGGAGCAACTCTGTGGCCTCTCATAAGGATCCTTGAAATCCCTCTCCAACCACTGCTTGAGCAAGGACTGCAATGAGGGCCTTGCAAAGTCACGTCTAAGATGGCTGGATGTGACGCCATCCGCATTTACACGGCAACATCCAGGTAAACCAAAAACAAAACCAAAAACAAAACCAAAAACAAAACCAAAAACAAAACCAAAAACAAAACCAAATCTTCCCCCACCTTGGCTCTCAGCTATCCCGGTCCACGTTTCCAAGGCTCGCAGGCAGAGCAGCACACTGATGCTTCCCAAGCGGCAAGCTCCTCCAAAGCTATCCCAAACACAGCATTCCCACCCGCTCAGGAGAAAGTAGTAATTTTCACGTTGACACCGAGGCAAGCAATCTATAATAATAAAGAGCATTTGCATGCAGGGGCTACCCTGCAAGCCTTGCCAAGGCAGGTGCTTTATGAGAGTGTTTCCTGAATTACGGCCTGCATCGATATAAATGGACAATTAATTAAGATGCATTTGGAAAGCAATCCTAGCCCCTCCGCATGGAGATTTTCTGAGCTTCTTCTGCAGCGAGACAGAACAAAATAGCTGTAGCTGGGAAGCCCACGACAGCGGATTTAATAACCTTCCCTCATATACATTATAAAGCTATTAAATGTCTGCCATTCAGGTAATTATTGGAGTTTTGCCATATCTTTTACTGTCTGCAGGCCAAGATGTGAGGAAAAGGGAAGGGAGGAAAAAAAGGAGGAGTCTTCATGGATCCAGCCCACAGGTTTTACTCAGTAATTATGCCTGATTGGAAAATTGCCTGCTCCCCAGCACAGGAACCTGAAGCTTCATTAGTAATGAGGGCTCTCAAGTTTCTAATTAACTGAAAACAAAAGTGCCACACGTCTCCCGTTGTACTTGCTTGTCACACACAAGCCCCCGTTCTCAAATCATGCTCTGAAGGCCTAATTTGCCCATGTCATTATGGGGAGGACACGAGGAAATAAAAAAGAAAAGAAACATCCATCCTTGGGGACGGGGACCTCTGACAAGCCAACTTGATCCCACCAGAACATGGTGCTGGGCCCAACAACAGGCATCCCCACGAGAGGAAGCTTCTGGTTGTCCTACCCTAGCAAAGCAGGGACAGGCTGGAGCCCAAAAGTTCAACCTAGCGCTGGAGAAGGCAACTCCTCTCCCGGCATCGTCCTGCAGGAAGGTGCCAGAGCCCAGACGAGAGGGTTGAGACCTGCAGGATCGCTCGAGGGCAGGGAAAACCACCGCGACCATCACCAGGTCGGGGAGACCCGACACGCAGACGGTCACAAGCGAGGGCTAACGAAGTCAGCACAAATGAAGGCACCGCCAGCGCGTTCTGCAAATCCGTGCAACAGAGCAGGGCACGTCAGAGACTAATTGAACACGATGGGATTTAGATTAGAAAGTTCTGTGTGCACCCGATGCACGCATCACATTAACAACAGCAACCGCAATTACGATGCTGGTGGGAAGGGCGACCGGGGCCTCGGGAGCCCTGGTGGCATCTCCGGCGACGCGGCCGCGACGAAGCCCCCGAGGGGCCGCCTGCCCGGCGCCACCCGCTCCCGGACAGCTCGACAGGTCCCTGTCACCAGCCCCATCGGCTGCCACCACCCTGCCTCCACAGCACACGCTGCAGCACCAGGAACACACAGTTCCCCTAAGCCAGGACGGCCTTGCCTTTAGACACAGCGTTTTTTCAAACGCTCTGAGGAGCCCATAACCCCTATTTTCATTTCTGCTTCCAGGCTGACTTTACTCAGTTTATAACACCGAATCCAGATCTTCCAGGCTGTTGAATGTGGTGCCATTACATCCTTTCAAAGGTCCAGCTGAAATATCTAGCCAAATTCGGGCCTGGTTATTTCCCTGCTTGGTGTCTCTGCTGAGACTAGAACGTGTCAGCTAGAGAGGAGCCCTCCTTGCCAGTGACTGCTGGACTGGGACCCTCCTCTTCCACAGCAGTGAATCCAAAGCTGTTACTGACTGTGGGATTTTTCCTGACAGAGCTAAAACACAGTAGCTGATGGCTGCAGCTTCCACCTGCACTGGAAGCTTCCACCTGCACCTAGCCCAAAGGAAAAGGGGATTTATAGAAGAGTTTGTGGTTTTCTGAGGCTGAAGAGCCAGCCTCATCATTTGGAGGGTCTGGGAAGTCTATGTTAAGAAATGGGAAATGAAACGGTGCCCTCAGGAGAAGTCTGCCGGAAGCTCCACAAGGAACTTGTTCAGAGGTTTGCTGCAGGTCATGGGCAGAAGGGTTGAGCCCACGGAGGTTTTCCTCAAAGAACCAAAAATGAGAATTTTGCACTGAGTCTGAAACCAGCAGCTCTCAAAGCAACAAGGGACGTGAGAAACACATACAGAAATAGAGGGCAATCCGGGAGAACCTCCCTGGCCTGGGATGCCTTCCGAAGGGAAACGATGGTAAGTGGCCCTACAGCAGGAATGCTCAAGAGCGGCACAAGGAAACTCCAGCACAATTAAACATCGTCATCCGACCGACCTGGCCCTGCACCCAGGTGCACCTCAGAGTGCCAAAGATCATGGGGGACTGAAAAACCTGCACAGAACCAGTGCCCACAGAGCCCAGCACTGGGGCAATCACAGCCAAAGCGAGCACTACGCCAACAGCCACCTCGTTATTAGGTAACGGTCTCAACTAGGAGGCTTCACTACAAATATTGGTGCTTGTGCATTTTATGGGAAGCTTTTTGATAGATTCCCACGTTCCTGCTGAGCCCTGGCCTCCATCTGAGGGACACAGCAGCGAACACGCAGCGAGGCACTGCAAGGTACTCCCGGGGGAGCATGAAGAGATAAGCCGGCTTTGGGGCTCACAGGCTACTTTTCCAGAAAAAAAATAACCCCACGTTACCTCACTGCAGCATGAGAGGCACCTGAGAGGGCTGCTGTGAGGGGGCTGAATCCAGTGCATGGATAAATTCCTGCTGGAATACAGTTTTCCTGAACGCTACCTGCATTCCTGCACGTTTGCAGGTATCCTGTGGCCGTGTGGGCTGGTCGCTGTTCCCACGGGATTGCTGTTCCCACGGAGGGGGCCGGGCACCCTGTCCCACAACCCGCTCCCGCCCTAAACCCTACACCAGGCCCAAGTCCTCGTGCCACAGCGGTGGTTATTTAGCCCCATAAACACAGCAGAAAGAGCACGGAGCCTCTCTGCAGTCAAGCCCTCTCGCTCCCTACCTTACAGACATCCACATATTTCTTCCCAGGACAGCTGGATTCAGCGGGATGTGGACAGCACATTAATCACCGAGCACAGGTTGGAGCCACAGAGCTTGATATTTGCTTATTTGTTAATTCTCTATGTCTCATTCGAAGACCAAAACCAGTGCAAATCTCTCTAATTGTGAATCATGAAAGCACGTTTAAGGCATTTTCTGTCTTACACCAAATTTAAAAAAAATCTCCATTTTAAGGACTGGCAATAGCATCAAACGAGCAAAACTTGCCTTAAGACCCAGCTGTAAGATCTGATCCACTACAGCAAATCATTAACCAGCTGAAAGTTAAAAAAAATAAAATAAGAAATCCTTTAACTAACCAAGAAACGTTTTACATTGGTATGATTAAGCTGCTGCCACTGCAGTGCCTGTGATGCTGTTTACTGGATCACGCTGCTTATTTGGCTCAGATCAGCCATCCAAGAGGCAAAAACTTTGCTTGGATAATTCCAGAAGGGAATATTGGCCAAATATTTCAAGTGTTGCTACGTCTGCAGCAGGAACATCCGAATAAAGTAGAGGATATTCCCCATACCAGGGGCGTGAGGAGGGTTCAGATGCCCCTCGAGCCTCTTGCATTGAGGGGAGCGTTTCCAGGCAGCTTCTCTGCCACATCTAGAGCCTCTATTTTAATTAAACACCTAATGAAAAAAAACATTAATTTCTTTACAAGTGAAATCATGGAGTGCCTTTCAGTTTGCATGATCTTGGAGGTGCAATGTAATCCAAGGGGCTCTGTGATCCACCTGGTTTGCAGAGGACACACCACAAATAAGGGGTTAATGACTGTGAAGGTCTTTGCACACCCGAGGTGGGAAACACTCCCATCTGAGCAGGCCCTTTCGCTCAAACCTGCCAGGGGCTCTAACAACTGCAGCACCTTTCGGAGGGAGTAGAATTCCTGCTTTCCCTTAAATCAGGCATGTAAAATGTATGTCCAGATCAAAACCACAGCGAAACAAGCAATAAAACACAACTGAACAGGCACAAGTTAGAAAAGGAGTGGGGGAAGGAGAAATCTTGAGCAGTTTTACCAGAAAACATCACAAAAATGAACATTTGTTGTTTTTCAAAGCTGTTACAAGAGCTTTAACTAATAAAGGTAGAGCTTTTTCTTTTTTTTTTTTTTTTTCTTCTTGAGAATTGCTGTTCATCAGCTGCTACATGAACCTCAATTAGTACAGAGATTCAAACACACTGGGGACTGTCTCCTCTCTCCGGGTGCCTTTCCCACCAAGCCAAGGCCAAGGACACGGCGAGAGGCAAGCCCAGGCTTGGGGACACCGTGTGTCCCTTGTCCCCTGACAGACGAGGTGCTCATGTGGGTGACACAGCACCACCCACAACGTGCCGCACTCCTTATGACCTCCGTAAGCGGTGCTGGATCTTTGACACCCCCTCCAACAGCTCCCACTAACCAACAAACCATTTATAACAACAAATAAGCAAACAAACCAAGAGGACAAGTCCCTTTTTACCAATATCTATGATGTTCAAAGCCCTCCGGGTTGTGTGGAAGTAGTGGGAAGAGGCTGGTTCCAGCGCTCACCATTCAAACATGCAAGTCTAGAACAACCCCATTGCTTTAGACCCTTAATCCTCACAGAAAACAATACATGGAGCAGGTTTCAGACGCGCTCTGACGCTCTATAACCAAGGTTTCCCAGCTCACACATGCAAAACTTTCACTTGGAAGCACGTGAGAAGTCAGTAGTCTGCTCAGCACATGGTGGTACCACTGGAAAAGGTGACACCACCGCACGTGAAACGGCCCCAGCTCACGCGAGTGGGCTTTGAGTGAGCACTCACCACCCGGCGGCCTCTGCCCCCTTGTGCCTCCTCCTCCTCGGTACCTCCTCCTTGTGCCTCCTCCTCGGCATCCACTCGTGCTGTTCTTGCTTTTTTGTCTTAATTACAGGGGAGAAGTCTCAAGCTAAATGAACCCTGGTAACAGAGCTGACCTCACGGAGCTCATGAGAAGCACCCTGGCAGCCTCCCTATGGCTCCCTCTCCATGGCTAAAGAGAAAACATCTCTAACTGCCGGGGCAAACCTCTCACAAGGTGATGCTCTCACTTGCAATACAGCACGCAGGCTACAGATTGACTGGAAACAACTTGAAATATTCAATATTCTGCGTGATACTACTAGTGATCAAAGGAGCAGAGAAATTCTGCTTATTAATTAATAAGCAAGGCTCTAAACTGCACAGATAAGGAGCAACCAGAAATAAGAAGCTGTCATTCGCAAAATATAAATCACCTTTTGCCATTTCTTTCCGCACCTAGCTAATTGGAAAGAGTAGCGAACCATGGACCAAAATTTAATGGCTCCATGCAAGAAAATCACTGCTAAAGTGCCCTGTTTAACCACTTGGTAGCACGTGTGCAAGAACACCTAAACTCGAGCTAATTCCTGCAACAGGGAAGGTACGAAACCAAAAGAGAAATGGGCAGGGGCTGTTACTACAAAGTCTGCACGTGCAGTTGAGAAATCACCAGCACTTACTGCAAGTGCAGATTTGCAAGAGTGAATTTTTATCGCCCGTCACTCGCATGCAAATATTTACTCTTTCAGTGGACGTTTTGCCTCACACTGCCCTCTGCAGCGCACGTGTGTTAATTAGCACAGTGCAGGCTCGCTGTTAATTGCTATGGTTGTTTCCAAGCGCTCAGTGCCTGATGCTGTCATGTGGCGTGGGCAGGAGAGGGAAATGCCACCGTTAATGCCAAATTCCTGGGTGTTGATCACTGTGCCAGAACATCATCCTGCTGCAGTCACTGCTTTGCAGAGGAAAACATGGAAGTAAGAGCACGACTCGCTTGTTGTGCACAGAAGCTTGTGCACACAAGCAATTTATGACTTGATGCACAACTTCTTGCTTAAGACAAAACCAAAATGCATTAAGTGATTTTCGTATTTGCGTGCAATTGAGGGAATCTTTTAATTGAAATGAGCTCTTTGCTATTGAAAGATGGGGCCTTAATGATTTAGGAGTGGCATCGGCAGCAAGGCTCAGACCCATCTCAGGCTAGAAACACAGATTAAACAGCATCACTTGTGATCCCCGTGACTGGAGCTGGATACGGAGCCGCGAGCTTCAGCTGCAAACCCGCGCTGTAAGCAGGGCCGTGTCACACGTGCCTCCCTCGGCTTCATCCCACACCTCCCTATTCAGCCCGAGCACATTGAATTCCTTGAGTTCTTCTGCAGGTTGCTTGCCTGCATCAGCATGGCGTAAGACAAAAAAGAAAACCCTCAAGACAAGCAAAGCTCCTGTTCCTACAATCAAGCGTAGCAGCAAATACCTTGTTTTCTCTGCGGTGAGTCCTAGCAAATGCAGGTGCAACAGCATCCAGGGACAAAGACCTGCAGAAGTTACCTTTAAAAGACAGAGGTGATGTAAGGTCATTATCTAACTTAATTTCTAAGTCACTAAGGCAAAGCCTTGCACTCCTGTCTCGGCGAGGATTTACAGCTCCCAAATCCTGCGCAGCTTTTTTCCCTCCAAGAGGCAACTGCACTTAGATAGAGGTGGGAGAAAAAATGGTCCCAAAGCAGAAAGCACATTTTTGGTTTGCAATGTCAACAGAAATGCTCGCTGAGATGGATGCAACAGCACTGATACCTAAACCATAGCTGCTGTTTCTCCTTCCAGTTAATTCTGCAGGGTTGTTTAATACGAAACGGATTCAAAGCGAAGAGCTGCCATAAGCTGCCCCTGAATCTGCATCTGCTCCGTCTCTCATAAATCAGGAGAGCTGAAAAAGCTGCAACTAGTGCAAGCTCCTGAAACACTTAAAATATGGCCCTTATTAATCTTCCCCTCTGGGCAGTGTGCTAGTTCTGGACGTGCTCCAGCCCGAGAGGAGCCGCTGGGCAGGGACGTTGGCAGCTCTTTGACGTGACCTACCCCACTGAGGAAACTTTCCTCTGCAGCAGAAATTCCTCAGCAATCGCAGCACGGTCCCAGGCCACCTCTTTTCCAGCTAAAACGTCCCGGCTGCACTTTGGAATTAACCTTCCCGTGGAAACTCAAGGTGCCTCCCGCTTTCCCCCCGCTGCGCTGCTGCCCCTTAGCACATCCCAGGCTCCGTCAGCTCCCATTTCCCTCCCAGCCTCTCCACATCCCGCTGAGTCTGTTCTCATTTCCAGCCAATTCTGTCCTGCCTTAGGTCTCTCCTTTCCTTTTCTGCAGGTCTTGATGGAGCTGTTCCTCCTCATCCACCTTTCGTGCTGCAAACGGCTCATGCAAGTGAAGCATCAGATCTGTCTCACTTCAGCACCATCCTTCCCAACAGAACCTTCCTCCAGAAACACCTTCTCCGCTAGAAGCACCTATTAACATTTAGCACTTTCTGGTGGCAGGATGATAGATCTGATAGATATTAAATTTGAATGGTGGCCAAATGACTATTTCAAAGGAAAGGAAAGCTTTGCTACAGCTGTCCCTAGAGTCATCGTGGAGTCATTTATTTTCCTTTCCTGTAACAAAAGGAAAGCAGCATGCTGCTATACCCATGCAGCAAAAAGTTCAGAGTTAATGCCCAGGAATCCTATAACGAGGCCTGCTCTATTTGCATATACAATTAATAGAGCCCAGTCGCTGCTTTAAACAGTGCCCAGTAATCTGCACTTCAAGAAGCACCACAGCGGGCAAAGCTTTTCAAGAGCTCTGCAAACATTTCATTAATCTTCAGGAACTACTTGTGCTGCTTATTATCATCTTGGCTCTATGAACGACAAATATTGCACAGAGAATAAATTACCTCTTTTAAAGGCGCTTAGTGCTTAAGCCTTAAGCAAGGCTTAGAAAGCTGGTCCTAACGTCAAGGTCACGGAAGGAAACTGGAAAGGTGCAAAGTAAAAACAACCCAGATATAGGAAGTAGGTACCAGGTAGCTGGGAAATCTGGGAGTGGGGCTCCTGCCATAGCAGAGGGCTTGGTAACAAAGGAGGAAGGACCGGGGAACAGGGCTTGTTAGGAGCATCTGGAAGAGTCACCTTGAGCAGCACAGACAGCAGCAGCTAGAGGTGGAAATATGCTGGTTTCTCTGGAAAAGTCAGCACCACAAGGTCACAGGGGGAAAAAAAATTATATATTTTTTTTTAGGATATATAAGTTCTTAGATATACGTGTGTATGTGTGTATATTTGTATATTTATATATATATAGGATATGGAAAAAACACAGAAAAGAAGATCATGCAGACCTGTTCTGACCAAAAGAATGGAATATATAAAATCAGGGTCCCAGGACTAGATGTTTTAGCAGGGAGGGACCAGGTAGGAGGATATCTGGATAAACCAGAGGCTCTGACATCGATGTATCCTTTGCTGATGAAATCTCAGCGCTGCTGGCAGCGACTGGCAACCTGGGGTGAGGATTAGGGATGAGGTGCAGAAGGATGAAAAAAGATGAATATGGCCCTTATTCTCACAAAGGCAGAGGATGAGGAGATGGGGAATTGGATACCTATCAGCTTAAGTTTGGCCCTGGCAAAAAAATAAACCCAAACAATTGCTAAGCAGAGAGAATATCACAAGAAAATGAGTGGTTGCCAGCCTGGATGTGCTCAGAGTAATTGGTGTCAAAGCAATCTCCTTCCCTTCAATAGTAAGACAATAAATGTTGTGTCACATCTCAATTTCACTAAGGCTTTTCACAGTGTTTCTTATCTCTTTCTGGCACACAAGCTGAACAAACACGGCCTGGATAAAAATCCAGGGGCTGCAGAACTACTTGAAAAACTACTCGAATACTGTCAAAAGTTGATTCTCAAAAGAGAAGATGTGAGAAACTCTAGTCTCAGAGATAGCCTAGGCCTGGTATCAATCTCTTCTAGTGGGGGGTTACTTAGTGTGCTGACTAAATTTGCAGATAATACCAAGAGGAAAAATAGGCTCACGTCAAATGTAGGCTTTAGAATGATCTTCAAAGATGGAGATGACTTACAAGACCAAACAGGATTCTGTTTAATACGAATCAATGCAAAGATCTACATATCTGCTGGTATAATCTATGTTCATGCTAGAATAATCACCTGCAGAAATACAGAGTTATCTAATAACTTTTACTGCTTCTAGGCCACCATAAAAAGATGAGGAGGAGCTCATGTCTGTGAGGTTGCAAACACTCTTCAGCCCTCAGCAGGAGCAAATATCCAATTTGGGGTCACGCACACCCAAAAAGACACAAACCAATTAAAGGAAGTCCAGAGCAGCAAGAATGATCAATGGCTTAATAAAGAAAATCTAAACAAATTGAGGTTGCTTCGAAAATGGGAGGTCAAGGAGAGATGACAACTACAGAGAAGAGCAGCATAGAGAAGTTGATCTAGTCTATGTGACCTTGGCGGGTAGGACAAGAAAGAGGCTTAAACTTTAGCAAAGAAGAAGTAACTCTGTATGAAGAACAAAGTGGCCGCTGCAGAACTAAGAGAGTATCCATATAAATCCCCTGGGGGCCTGAAGCTCCAGGCACTTTCCCCACGGGCACACAGGGGCAGCACGTGGGGACGCTGGGGAAGCTGATGGACAAACCTTGTGCCGGGAGTGGCCGCCTCGAGCCCGGCTCATGAGGCAGCCCCGGCTGTAAATTGTTATTTGGCAGAGTTCAGGCGATGGCTGCAGAGCTGCAAGCCCTGTCCCATCCAGGTGCCACAGCTGGAACCACATCTCACCAGCTCCAAAGAGCCCAAAGCAGCCCCTGCTCCCACCACAGGCAGCAGCAGTCCCACCTATTTGCCCCTCGGCAGTACTTGCCCCCGTGGGCCGCGGTTCGGCTGCACATCCCCGCTCCCAGGAAAGGGGCTCCCCGAGCAGAGCCACGGGACAAGCAGCCAAGGGCATCTAGCGCCTCGAGTGCAAACTTCTCTCCTGCTGCTGCCATCTCACATGCTGGAGATGCTTTGCACCCACTGCGTCTGGGGGGCTACATTTCTGTGTCCACTCCTGGCCACACGTGGAGGTGGCCACAGCACGGGCCGTGACCTGCCTCCCCTCCGGCCGCTCGCAACGGCGGTGCCGTTTGCTGCGGAGCGCCGAGCGCAGCCCGCAGAGCGCAGCAGCCTCCGGGGAGCACGTACCTGAGCGCCCGCGGTTCGAGGGCCCGGACATCAACATGGTCCCTGGCGGTGCCCGCAGCCGAGGCCGGACGGAGGTGACGGCGACGCTCCTCGCTCCTCCCACCCGTTCCTCGGCGTCCCGGCTGCCAGGGGAGCTCCGTTACCGCCAGCCTGTTCCAACTCGCCGGCGCGCTGCGAGTTCAAAGCTCTTCCCCGCCGCGCGGCTCGTGACTGCGCGCCGCGGCGCCGGGTGCCTTTCACAGAGCCGCCTATTCTGGGCGAGCTGCGCAGCTCAGAGACGCCTTGTCAGGCGTCCCGGCGCGACTCCCTTCATCTCCGACGCTCCGTAACTGCATCTACTGCGCTTGGGTTTATTTTTACGAGCCACGATAAACACCGCTTTTGCAGCTGGCGGCTATTAGAGCTGCTGCACCAACCTGCTGTTCGCTTTTTGGCTATTCAAAGCCCTTTTGGCATAAAGTTTTCATGTACAAATTGATGTAGCTTCAGCACCGGCCCATGCCAAAGCTTCTGTAAGTGCTTGTGAGGAGGCTGCCCTGCAGCAGCCTCTCGTGCCACGCTCACAGGCAGGGCACTCACCTCAGGCCAAGCCCTACTTAGCTGTGCAGCAAGCAGTGAAGAGGCCTTCGCTCGGGAGCTGCTCCCAAGCCGGGCAGGATGCCGGGAAGGAAAGCTCCGCACTGCGCCCACACGCAGAGCTTTGCCCCCTGGAAGCAAAACGAGAAGGCAGCAGGCAGGGTGTTGAGGCGAGAACTAATGTCCGCAGGAACTCAGAACCACCCAACAGACCCACAATTGCATAAAACAAAAGCTGGGAGAAAGAAGATGAGGCCTGTACGACATCCTAAACATCAGCAAACCTCCTTTGCCTGCACAGGCATCTCCTCCACAAGCATTTTGACATCTGCTTGGAAAAGGGGCAGGACTGATGGGAATGGGGAACTGCCTTCCCGTAGCTACACGAGCAGGCTCTGCTTCTGCCACGTGGCTGCTGTCCTGAGCAGGTCTGTATGGGGCAACCAGTTTCCTCACAGTCGGACGAGTGGGACAGTCAGAGCTGCAAAGCCCGGGCCAGAAGAGCGGGGCACAGAAAACAAAGAGGGCATCTCTGTAATTTCTGCCTCTGCAGCTTGCCCTGCCACCCTCAGGGGTGTGTGACAAGCTCATTTGTTTTCCCCCTTCTCGGCTCAGGGCACGCGTGTTATGTTTGGGCTTGTCGCCTGCACTAAGCAGTCACAGGAGCTGCTTTCAACTTACCCTTTCGTACATAAAAGGCTCAGCTGGGAGTGAGCAGCAGCCGAGCTCAGAAAGATGCCTTTCAAATTAAGCTTCCACAGAGCCACACGGACCACGGGCTTCTCCTCAGCACCTCTGTAGGGACCGGCTACTCGTGGGGACTTGCTCCTTACCCAGGCGCCCAGGCTGAGCTCGCTGGCGCTCTGAGCAGCCTCTCCTCCTCCGCACTGACTCTGCTCAGCGACGGCCACTTGTGTGTCCTGTCCTGTCCCCCAGGCCACGTAGGAGCTCCCAATAATCCTTGTCTGGCTTTGGGGAAGAGGAAAAGCAAACAGGGTGAGTGAGTGGCAGGAGGCAGGGAAGAGCAGAGATGAGCAGGTCTGGGCAGCAGATCGAGGTCTCCCAAGTTCCAGTTTAATGTAGGGCTTGGCTTTTATCGTCCCTTAAAGTTCCTATCCAACCACTTGAGCAGCTCACTTGCTCTCCAAGCTCTGCTGCCCCCTGAGTTGCAGTGCACTGAGCTCTACCCTTCACACCAGAGCCACAAAGGAGCCTCCAGCAACTCTTTGGTCCCAAGCTTCTCCTCTTGGTCCCCTTGGCCAAGCTGCATTTGGTCCCCCAGGCTGCCTTTATCCTCTCTCGGCTTCCGAGCAGCCGCAGCCACCTCAAGCTACTCCATTTCTCTGGGGCAAGAAGCTGGTTCTTGCAGCAGGATCCTACGGGCCCTCCTCTAAGTTCAGAGCTGCCCCTTCACCCTACGTTTTTGCCTCATTTAAGGTGGCAATTTTCCATCCTAGAAAGTAACTCCCATGCTCACATAGCGTATAACACTGCTACAGCTCCCAGAACCGCAGTACATCAGCCTCATCCCCGCTGAAAAATGACTTACCTACATTTTCCAAAAACTATATTACTTCAATGCGTATCACCCAAGGCCCTACACATCCGTGGCTCGACGTGAGACCGTGTGAACTCACAGCACTGCAACCCTTACTGCACAAAGCATCATCTCTGGAACTGCAAGATGAATGAAATCCAAGGTGCATCGAGGCTTTATAGACCACCTTTCTTTTTTCTCCCTGCTTAAAATACTCATGCTGCACAGTCAAATTCTCACAAGAAGCAATTGGGGAAGCAAAACTTTCTGAAGATGTCAGAATTAGGTCATCACAACTTTGTTGGGATGTTTGTTGAATTCCTATTTTTCCACCTCATCAAATGACACAATAGAAGAAATTCTTTCAGAATAGTAACAATTCAGAGGTCAGAAGGCAGAAAAGGGGCCAATTTTGACAACTGGTAAAATCCTTTGAATCCACAGAACTGAACTATGAAGCAATTTTAGGCACAGAAACATCCAGTTAGGGAAAAAACGGGTCAGGTGTTTAATGGAAAAGCACAGACTAAAGCAAAAAGTTTTTTTCCCACTTCACAAGAAAAGCAAACTTGGCTTAAATAACAAGCCCGAAACTATCTGGTTTTGAAATATAAAAATAAAATGGTCGTTCTGTCGATACGAACTCGGTATCAGTGGGCAGGCAGTGCCCTAGGAGATGAGAGCCCCAATGACACCATGGTGTGCACCACGCTGGACTCTCTCTTTGCACTTCCTGGAGGATTCCTACAGAAACTCCCCTTGGGACACACATCCAGTGGCAGTTCCTCCCAAGGGAGAGGGCAGCGTCCCAGTATTCCCGAGACAGCTCCTGGGATAAGGCCCGCGCTGCTCCGGCTTTGTCTCCGGCTCCTCCTGAGCTTTGGAATGTTACTCCAGAGCCTCGCCTGGCACCATCTCCAAGGAGGTCTAAGCTCATGCCAGGTGCATTTGTGCAGCACCCGCTAAATACAGATAATTAATCTAATTGAAGTGAGAGTGAAGATCCCTGGTGAGCCCAGGGATCTGCACTCCTGAGCAGCGCTGGTCACACCATGTGTCAGCCACAGGTCAGCAGCACAAACCCTCTCCTTATCCCCCGGGTGCAAGGGCCTGTTGGGTCTCTAGGGCAGAATTAGTTCCTACAGCTGTAACCTGTCTCGAAGACAAGATTTGGGGCTGTTTGTAAGATTTTTGTGCTACTCTTGTTGTATTTTTAACTCCTCCATTTGAGGTTTGGGCAGTCAAAGGGGCTGCCTGGTGTCAGCTGGAGCAGGAGGTGTGACCGATCGCTCGTATTCGAGACACAAAGGCAGCAAGCAGACACAGCAATAGATGATATACATTTGCCCATAGCATAGACATAGCATAGACACTGTCCAACAACCACCGCCAGAAGGGGCATCACGACCACCCCGAGAGCCAACCTACAACGGCACCTATTGCAAGTCAACCTCAAACGCTTCATCACCTCATGAGTAAGAGCACAGAGTGGCTTACTCAGGCCTACGTTAAGCTGGATCTTTTTAATAT
This sequence comes from Rhynchotus rufescens, assembly GCA_032273925.1. Taxonomy (NCBI): domain Eukaryota; kingdom Metazoa; phylum Chordata; class Aves; order Tinamiformes; family Tinamidae; genus Rhynchotus; species Rhynchotus rufescens. Next base: position 24,410 of record JAVCKT010005739.1, on the reverse strand, counting down.
TTAAGAAAATATTGTTTTAAAGGTGCGATTATCTAATCTTATGTTGTCCCAAAGTTACCTGTGCCTTTGGGAGAAGAGTTTATGCTTATAAAAGCCTGCCAAGCAGCTGGACTTTATACGCAGCCTCCTTGCACATGCACACGGATTGTTTTCCTGACAAAAAAAAAGATCAAACAACTCTTCAAATGAGGGCAGAGATCCTTAAATCAAAGGGAGGAGAGTGATGTGCGCACGCTGCGTCTGGAAGCGCTGCTCATGTGCACACGAAAACGGGGACACTTGCAGCTCCTGGGGAAGACCCAGGTGGAGAAATGAGGAAATTGGTGTGAGGGACCCCGGGCAGCCGGAGCTTGGCCACAAAGAGCGTGGCCACGTGGGACACGTGGAGCCGCACCTCTCGCCAAGGTGCCAGTCCCATTCCCAGCAGCTCCTCTCCCCTTCCCTGCTGACATCCTGGGTCCGGGCTGTTTGTGTTTGGATCTGCTGCTATTTCAGTCCCCCGGGCAGCCTGCCAGAATAAAAATTACCTTTTTGCTTGATAGAGAGAAGTCAGGGAACAGCAGCACTCTGCCAATGAGGGAAATCAATCCCATTCAGTCACGGCGATACAAGACAAGGCTGCAGTGAGCAGACTGCGTTTCTGTACCGTTTATATAAGTTCCCTTATCACACACAGTGGTAGGAGTCAGGGAAAGACCAAGAAGGGCTGCAAGTTTATAGAAAATCAGGATCGGGGGAAAGTTTGGTAGGGGAGAATATTAGCTGATGAGTATGAAGAGCCTGTGAGGGGTGGTTGAGGGAAGATGTTCCCTGTATGTACAGGGAAACACAGCAAATCCTTCTGATACCCATGACAGGGCTGCTTTATAGCATCTACTCACTGGCCCCTTTCCAGGCCAATGTTCAAGTGGAGGAACCTCTATCAGGTCATTGCTTTTAACTCCATTTCACACATGGCTACATTGGAGATCCTGTCTGTGCCAACCTCACCTTGGAGCACGAGAGGAGTCCCTGACACACTCCCATCGGATGTGGGAACAGAAAAGAGCAGCAGAGCGCGGCCACTAAGCTCCTCTCCGCTCAGGAAGGTTTTGTCCTGTCACTCTCCTTGGCCTGGAGGCAGCCCGTGGCTCCTGCTGGGCCTCCCTGGCCAGAGCTCCGCTCGCCGAGACCGAAGGCAGCAGGATTGACGGTGACAAAGCCAGCCCGGCCTCACCATGAAACTGGAACTGCGGCAAGTGAAGACCACAAACCCTGAATGGAAATCACCTGCTGGCTAAGATTGCCTCCCCATCAGGAATGACACCAAACAGCACCACTCACCCTCTCCATTTTCAATGACACACCATTATATACTAATACTAAGTATTGCAAAGAACAAGTTATTTGCAGTACCCTGGTGCAGATCCAAGCAGAGGTGGCCCCAAAAGCCGGGGCTGTCCCGAAGGCTCCTGCTCCCCACACGTGCCAGCGGTGCCAAGGGGCAGCGATGCCGCGCCGGGGCCCCGGGAGCCCTGACGGTGCCGGATGGGGACACGGGCCCAGCAGCCCAGAGCTGCCCCACGGCCACGTGGAGCTCCGCTCAGCAAGGCAACGGTCGAGACCTAAGAATAATCTTCCTCAAGAAAATAAAGGGGCAAAGTTAAAACAAACAGAGAGACGGGAGGTACAGTCAGTTAGTAATTCAGATGCTACAAGCTCCTCCCAAAAAGTGGAAATTAGAGATGTTCAAGTGCAACTCAAGCTAGCAGATCCCCATGGAGGGATGGTCCTCACCTGCCAAGAGAGCCATTCCTGCTGTTGTCCTGGTCCCAGAGACCCCTAACCGTCCCTGCCTGCTCCCCCACAGCTCCATGTACTTCGATGCCTTGGGCCGGGCGTCACCGGGACCGGCACCGCTGCTCCCTCCAGAACTTCCCTTGTCAGCATGGAGGGAAACAACCCAAGCCGCTGCCCTGTAACATCACAGCCCGTGGGGCAGTTCCAAGATCCTCGGACTCCGAGGTCTCTGAGCTCCCCGTGCCGCTGCCGCAGTCCCTGGCGCTCCCGGCTCCGGCAGCTGTCGGAACGGACGTGCAGGGAGGGCTGGCAGCAGCGATAACTCCTTGCCAGGGGCTAAGGCTCTAGGTATTAAGCAAGCACAACAAATAATTACTGCGGTGTTGGAAAGGCTGGGAGGGAATGCTAAGAGCGCAGGGAGCAGGATACATTCTGGGAGAGCCTGTGTGATATTTCAGACCTGCCAATCGGTGCCTCACGCTGATTCTGGGTGCAGATCATTCCCACGTGCTCTAGGCTGGTCAGAGGGCAGCAGTCACCGAGCAGGAACTGCAGCTCCTGCTTCCCACCGAGGCCAAGAGCCCCAGACCTCCCCGAGAGGCTGTCCCTGCTCTGCAGGGGGAAGCTTCTCTCACTCTGGCCTGCTACCTCACAGCTAATTCTGGCACCCCAAAACCCACAGGCTGAACCTAAAAGACATCAGATTTCCCCAGCACATCTGCTTGCTGAGCACCTTCTACAGAAACTGAGCTGCACTACTTCTTAACACAACTGGAGAGCATTCCTTTAAAAGGAGTTTTCAGTATTGGAGTTTTTTGGTCCTGTTTTTCATTCTTACCTAAATCCCCTGTGATTGCTGAAGACCTGATTGCTAAAGGTGCTTTCAGCACGGAGGGGCCCAGCAGGTCCAGCGCGCTGCAGGTTTTGGCTCTCTTCCAGCAACCTGTGTAAAGTCAGGAGTTCTGGATACAGAAAAGCCTTGCTTAGGAGAACACTGGAAGCTGCTCTGCTAAGGACACACCAGGCTGCTTGGGCTCGTGCTTTCATAAGGCAGTTTGTGAGCACCATGCTTTGAAAGAGGCACCTTCTCTGTAGCACGAGGTCCTCGTCATGGTCATTGCTGCTGTGCTCTGAGGCTGCAGATGGTCACGTGCATTAGCTCAAGAGCAGGAGGACATCGAGAGCTGTAAGGCCACCACCACGGCCCCCAGGTCACTCACCCTGTTTGGGTGCTCAGCTGCACGGGCTCAACCTGCTCGCATCCCTCGTCGCTCTGGCCTTCCTCCTCCATCCACAAAATCCTACTCTTCAGATCACCTATCTGCAAAAGTCACTTTGAAAACCCTTCTACAGAGCGTCCTGATGAATATTACATAATATTTACAGTGGCTTCAGCGCAAAGGCAGCAGGTTAACAGCACTGCAAGCCTTCTGGTATAAATTAAAGCTCTGCTTTAACGATTTCCGAAGCCGGAACCGCAGCCAGGAATCATCTAGGCCAAAGGCACCTTCCAGCTCTTCCCAGCTGCTGCTTGCCCGAGGCTCAGCATTCCCTCCAGGTACTGCTCCGTGCAGCTCCCATATTTTCTCTGGGCAAGGAAATGTGGCTGTGGAAATCTGCTTTCCTGCCAGGATAACCTGGGCTTAAAGAATTGATGCTAAATTGTACATCAAACTTGTGAGAGAGGCTCTTACCTAGTTAAAACACGCGTATCCCAAAAGCCCTCCAGGCTCAAGCAGGTTTACTGGCACTAATCTAAGCTAAAACTTTTTCCCTAGAATAGGGAATGAGAACTAGAATATTAAGTATAATTTCTTTGGAATGCCAACCAGCATGTCAGCCTTGAGAACTAATCTATTTTAACAAAAATGCAATAATCTCTGCTAGAAAGTAAGATGTGTGAACCTCCTTTAACCCATTCTGACAACAAAGCATAGCAAGCACTCGATCCCACGGGGACAAATGCTCCATTAAAGTACATATATGCTATATGTTATGGCTGGACGGGAGAATAAGCTTCCTCCAGAGCAACTGGAAGGAAGCCACAACAGTGGTCACAGGACAGGGGGCTCAATGCACCAACATCACCTGAAGCTCCAGCACTGCTAGGTAAAACTCAGCTTATCCTCTCCTTAGCACAGCCCACCAAGTAACCCCCATCTGCTGCTCCCAATTTTAATATAAACAATGCTTGGAAAACAAAACAATGCTTAAACATTAAACATTGTTGGAAAACAGCTCTATGTCCTTATGCTTTGCTCTGAATTATTTAAATACCCCAACCCTGCTCTGTTCTTAGTGGTACCCAACGCGGAGCTGTTCTCTGTAACACACGTGCACCTTGCACATGTGAAGAGGCAACAGCCCAGCCCCAACAGCAGCAATTTTTCTTCAAATCAAGATGCCGAGAGCATCTGCTTTCCGCACGGACTCCGGCAGGCAACAAACGGCTTCCGAAAAGAGGGAGCAATCCATTCTGGGCTCTGCCAGGGCTGGCGACAGCGAGTTAACTACACACCAGGTCCTGCAACACGTGTTCCTATGGGAAGAGGGCTGTGGCTCCCCCAGGCTCACACAACTATGTTTCTTTTCTGCAAACACTTGCTTGCCTAAGTCTATCTTTTCAGCAGACCTTGCAAAGCTGCAGCTGGAAGTAAAGCAATTACCAAGCAATGAGTGTTACTGCCCTAGCTGCAAAACATTGCTCCCACTTACCTCTCTGTTATTCCCAACTTCTTAAATTACGGAAAAGGAGCCAAAGCAGCGAGTGTGAGAAACCTGCATATTTGCCAGCGCTAACCAGTAAAGCAAAGCAACTAAAAGTTCAGTAACTTTTCTCCAGCAAGGCGCTCGCTGTCAGGCTCCAAGGTTCTTTGGGCACCGTAATAAATTTTGTCAGATAATTAATATGTGGCCAGCAGCCCTGCCTTTCTCAGCGTGTCACGAGCTCTGAAGCAGAAAGGAGGAATTGTTCAGTGTCTGAAGGTTATTTTAATACCTGCGCACTCCTGGCTCACCATAAAAAATGACCCTTGAGTTTCCATAAAAAGCAGCTGTTCAATGCGTATCACATTCAAGAACAGTTAGACCACACTGTAAATCTGCTCCTGCTATTAAACAGTACAGCTATCTGCACAGATATACTTTGATTTATACTGAATAACATCTAAAATTCATCCCTTCTGCCTCTGTCTATTTAATATCGCCTTGTTTCTGCACGAACTACGTTGCTTGCAGAAGCCGAGAGCAGCAACAGAAATTAAAGCATCTGTGACAGTTAGTGCTCTCAAACTACCTTCAAGGAAGCATATTTACATTTCAATCAGTGCTGTTTTCCTAAAACATTCATCAGACTAGATAGCAAGACCAGAGAGATTTGTTAATGCTAAATATTCCAAAAAAGGGCTAAATTAATTACGCTGGCAACATCCACCTGAATAAGCGCAGACAGATCTTTGGAGTTTCTGTTAATAACAGTCAACATCTCAGAATAAACCCTGGCAATTAGAAGGTTTCCAACAATGAGAACAAATGCAGAAGTTACAAGGATAAACTTGCTGAAATGTAAGCCCTTCTTTCATGCACAGCTTCAAAATGCAACGTGCAGTTTAGCAAAACACACAGATCCGCACAGAAGTTCCTGAAACCATCTCAAAGGCAGACAAAGACTCTGTTTACAGCATATTTACCTTCAGAGCAGCAAACAAGAGCTATAATGCTTGCACCGAAGCACTAAATACATTTTATTTCTCTAAAGACAGCGTCTTTAAGTTATCCGAGCTGCTATTCAGCTCCTCCGCTACTGAAGCACTGCACATGCACGAACAGATTAAAGTATAACGCTCTGCAGCAAAAAGCTTTCAGAATCAAATATTTGCTATTTCTTAGCATCCTACCTTCATAATTGCCTTCTAGGAGCCCCAGGTGCTCAAGTGCCTTCACAAATCCGACAATTATCACCAGAACCACAATCATTTCAAGCCCCTCCAAGTTCATCTTGAAAAATCATTCAGGCATCTTTCTTAGGGAGCGTCCTGACTTCAGAGTTAGACTTTAATTAAAAAGCCCTCCTGGTCCAAAACGGGCACCACCACCAGATAAATACAAAGCTAAAGAACTCCAGCATATTGCCACCATAAAACATTACTATTGACAGCAAGAGGCTCGCAGCAATGTAAGGAAGTCAAATCTTACCATGTCTGCATCACTTGCCTGCATGGATACAGATGTTGCAGTCTCTAAGGCAACAGAATATACAGTAACCACCTCGCTGAGCATTTCCCCTCAGTCACAGCCAAAATTTACCAAATCTGCCTGATACCTACTTAAATCCAAAGCAGTTTTTTTTTCCTTTGCAGAGAATTACAGGTTTAGAGAGCTCTCATAATGTGATATACAGAAAACTCCCAGACTCAGTCTTTGCTTGGTACCGAACTCGAGAAAACTCCAAGGGAAAATATTTAATTTGCAAAGTGGGTAATTGCTGTCGTGCCAGAGTCTGTGAAATCAGTTTCAATCATGGGTTGTTAGCAGCATGTTTCAGCATCGTGCTTCCCCCTCCACCCTATAGACACATTTATATGAAATATAGGAATCTAAAGAAGTGGTAAATTTGGGTGCTGGGGGGGGGGACATGTCCGGAGCTGCTGCTCCCGGATGGGGAGCAGCCTAGGAAGCCCTTCCCAAAGCAGTCAAGAGACTGGAAGTGTTTCCAAGTCCTTGGACCCAGGAACGGGTACCCTATTCTCACCTAAACACCTTAAACTTTGATGAGAGCTCTCTGTTTTTGCACCCTCTGCTCACGCAGCAGCCACAAAACCCTCTGGGAAGTCAGGCTCCTTCTGCAGCAACTTGTCCTGACTTGGTCTGCAGAGGCTGCCACTCCTGAGCCCAGGTTCCTGCTGCACCACTTGCTCCTTTAACTCATCTCGGGATAATCTATCAAGGCCAGGTATGAAAGAAAGCACCTGAATGTGGATTAGTGTCCTATCACACTCATGTGAGTGAGGGAAATCTGACAAACGCTCTTCGGTTGTTGTGTGTTGGCCAAGTTGTACACATTTACCTCCCACCTATGCACCAATGCCTGCCAGGACACTCCTGTCACAGCTTGCGGTGCTGCTCCACACCGAGTCCCGCGGACCCTTCAGCAGGTCCCTAAGTGGCTGTTCCCAGCTGATTTCTGGTCAGCCCAGGTGCCAGAGAAGAGGCTCCTCCTCACACTGCTGCCATCACAACCTACTCGGCTTGGAAGAGCTGAGAAAACCTTAATTAATTGATACCTTAATTGCTGCTCTTTTCTTTGGAACGAAGGCCTTCCTGCAGCACCAGGGGACACGTGCCCTGGCCGGACGGCTCCCAGTGCAGAAGGGACACAGAGCGACACAAAGCCAGGCCAAATCGCCAGGAGTTCCTTAGTGTGGATGCAACCCCTAAGGAACAGCCTCCTTAGGGCGTGCTTTGCAGAACAAGGTACAGATGCAGGAAGGAGAGGACAGGACGAAGGCAGGAGCGAAAGGGAGGAGAGAGGGGTGTGAGGAAAGGTGCAGAGCCCTTCCCAGCCCACCTTCCTCCATGCAGTGCTCCGGGGTTGGGAAGCACCCAGAGTGGTGCCGAGTGGGGACTCCCAAGGCTCTGATGTTTAAAGCAGGGGGCAGAGGCCGTGCTGGGGCAGAAAGGGCTGTGCTGGTTGGGACACAAGACACAGGGACGAACAAAGCTGCTGCCAGCATGAGTGTCACCAGGAAACATCCCCTGTCCTTCCATCCCAGGGAAAAGGCCCTGTGGGTGCCAAGAGCCTCCCCTTACCCACACCCTCTCTCTCCCCGGCTTTTGCTTTAAATCCACAAAACCAGCACAAGCCCAAAGAGAAGGGATGGACGCCAGGCCTGATGGCACCCGCAGGCGGCTCATTTGGAACTGGGATTCCCAAGCCCTGGGAATTGCTGCTCCCGCAGCGGTACCGGCCCCGAGCCGAGCCTGGGGGTGGCGGGTGCTGCCTCATCCATCAGTTTATTAATAGTGTGATCACAGCATAAATATTTCATTCCGTGGTGGGTGGAGGAGGCTTCATTATGCCGCGGTGTCTTTGCGTGCGCATCTTTTTTTAATAGAGCTCTGTTAAACTTACAGCAAACGTGTCAGCCGCAGCCTTTTCAATATTTCCTTTAATGCTTCCAGTATTTTCTCAAATGCTAATAACGTTAAGTTCCAGGCCAATTTATTCACCGAATAAAATCCACATCCAGTAATATAATTTCCTTTATAATGCAGTCAAACAAAAAGAGGACAGAGAATTTAACGCAAATGGGAATTAAGCCTTGGAAGAGGAGAGCTGCCATTTTCCTATTTCCTCTCCTATATTCCTGCAATTCTAAGGGGTGCAGGACTGGCCAGGGGTCCAGGGCAGCATTTTCCCCTTTGCTGTTTCACAGCTAAACCTTAGCACTCAGTTCCCAAACAAGTCCTTAGAGCAGACTCTATGAGCAGGGTCGCAAGGCTGCCCAGCCTCCTCATCCTTATTTTACAATTCCAATTTCTGAAGCCTGGGAGGACTTTCTCCCTTGAAACAAGTGAGGAGACATTAAATGAAGACAACACAGGTGGAGAAGCAGCCCAGCTCAGGCCGGCGAGCCAAGGGCTCTAGGATCACAGGTCAGCGATGCCCAGGATCACACCACCCACCTCCACTTCCAAACTATCAGCAAACAATCTGTTTTCCAAAGGGGTTGCTCAGACCCTGATGAGGCTCAAGGTCACATTTACAATTTCACCACGAAGAGAAGTGGTTTGAGGGCTCGGACCTGCAGTCTCAGGTCAAAAATGCAGCCTAAGCATTGCATACAAATATGTTTCAAGACACAAATACCCCCACGCATCCTATTTTTTTTGGTGTGCAGGACCCCGTCACACAGACATCCCCCAGAAAGCTTTAGACTTACAGGAAGGCATTTAAAGTCCTTTCTACACCACTCTCACTCACTAAGCACCTGCAGTTGCTGATGTTCTGCACCCACAGGATGGGATCAGCCCATCAGCAGCGCTGCTGCTACCACCCAGTCAGCTGCTTCACTTCATATTCAACCTATAGACATAAATACCAACACATTTATATTCAGTCCAGAGCTCAGAAACAGCCCTAACTGCCCAAACAAGAGCTGTAGTTCCAGAAAGCACTTGCTTCCTAGGGCACAGAAAGGAGCAGGTTACAAGGGAAAATTGCTCTCTGTTTACCCACGCCTGGGAGATGCTGCTATTGAAGCTGCCCGGGTTCACACTTCAAAGGGCTGCACCGAGCTGTGATGGGAAGGAACAGACATGGAGCAAGGATCAGAATTGCTGCAGGTAGATGTGGCCGCCTCGGAGCTGGTTCCCAGCACCCTGCTTGGATTCAAGTTTGGCCAGGCCACGGCCCAGGTCTGGTGCCACTGGGAGCTGTGGCATTCATACCACACGTACAGGACATCTGCAGGTCCTGCCTGGGTGCTGGACATACTGGTGATGGGGAAGTTGGTGTCAGGAGACACCTCAGGTCTCTTTTGTATCTTCTGGTTTGTCAGAAGTCTAAGGAAAAGTATATAATAGTCTTGATGTAATTTTAAACTGGACTTCAGAACTTCAGGAATATCATTTGAATCACTGCCTGGCTCTGCTTCCTGCTCTGCAAGTCCCTGGTGCTTCCATTCCATGGTAGAACCCAAAAGAGGGAACCCATGGGAAAACCCTTCCTTCTTGGAGCAAAACCTGATCACTGCGCTGTTGTGGCACCTTGGACAAAGCCCATTTAGAGCTGAAGCAAAGCTATTTAATAACAGAAAAAGCCATTTACTAACAGGAAAAAAGCCCTCTCTCTGTTTGGAAGCTGCAGGCCGAGGGACATACCTACTGGTGAGGGCTGCTGTTAGCATAGCTTGAAATGGAGCCTTGGAGCTGCAAAAGGCACTGTGACAGGCCAACCTCTCAGGATGTCGCCCGGCTCGTCGGGAGGGCTCATTTCTCCTGCAGCCCTTCCTATGAGAGCTGGTTCCTGGAAAAGCCTTTCCTGAGTTCATCTGTGGTGAACCTGCATTTTCTCCCTTTCTCTTTGCAGAAAACACGAGCTGTAAATTGAGCAGCAGATATGAGCCATGGCCTCTGCAGCTGGGCAGGTCACTCAAGCAGCCCATGATGTCCAGCTGCTTAGAGCAGGGATCAAGCTGGCCCCGGCACTCATGGATGCACCACGATTGCAGCCACAAAGCTGCTGGAGGCAAGTTACGCAGGTAGTTTTAAAAAATACTTATAACTCAAGAAACTGTCCATTTAAAGGAAATAAATCTCAACTGTTGCAGAGGTTCGGAGTGCAGGTGTGACCCTGATTTATGTGAAGGGCAAAACACCCACTCAGGTGCACAGCAGTTCATTGATGGTGAGCTCTGAATGCAAGTGAATGATGGTTTCACGAAGGCTTCTCTGAAATCCTCACTCACTGCTCCGTGCAAGATGGAACAACAGCCCTACCTGCAGCGGGTGGGAAATCCAAGGGCATTATATGATCTTTTTTAATACATGTTAGTGGATAATGACAAGGCCCATGAGCTCTGATGCCCTCTCTCTGAGCAGCAAACTTAAGTTCTGCACACATTGCTGGCAACCATAGTTTACACCTCGTAAAAGGAAAAGATACCAGCTTGAATGTACTGTCTTCAACCTAATATTCAAAGAACAGCAGATCTAACTGTAGAAAATATCTGTCCCGCTCCTTTGAGCTCTCTTGATTACTTAAGGGCATCACTAAAATAGGTATCACTGGCATTTGCCCTGTCCACGCTCCAGAAGACTAAAAGAGATATGAGATACAAGTCTTGAAAACTCATGGAATAAGCTTCCTCTTATTACCTCTATCTTGTCAGAAATACAGAGAGATCAGAAACAGAGTCTCTTTCTTAGAGCTTCTCAGCAATGGCAATAAAAAGGGCCAGTGATGCCATCTTTCAAGGAGTAGAAATAACACATCTGGATTCTGTAAATGACAGAGGGACTTGGCCATGGCCTGCCCCGACCCGGGGCAGCTGGCACAAAGAGACTGTCTCTTCCCCACAAAGGTTGAAGGCTGGGGCAATGAAGCTTCCATATTTTGGAGACCTGAAGGACTGGAAACAACCAGGATTTTCTGCGCTGTGTAGCAGGCTACCATAGCAATGTCTCTATTTTTCCTAAATGAAGAAGTCCAGTTTCCAACCAGGCAGGCAGTAGATAAGTTGTGCCAGGATGATTTAGCAGTTGACAAAGAATTAATTAACTATACTAAGTAAGGGCACGAGAGAGGTACTGGATGGGGGTTCCCTCCGTCCCACGCTTTATGCAGGGCTTCTGTGGGATGCCAAGCTGCACAAGCTGCCAGGAAGGAGCCTGGTCAACTTGACAAGGCCGCAGAGGACTGGCCACCTTCCAGCCTCTCTCCTAAGCCAGCAGAGCCCAGAAGGAGCATGGAGCAGAGCAGAAATCACCCCGTTCCGCCGCTCTCCCAGCTGTTCAGGCTTTGCTTGGCCACCTATTTACCTTTATGCTTCCCAGCTCCCTCATGGCTTAATTAGTTCCTACCTAATTCAAAAGTAAATCCCACTTTCTGCTCCCAAATGTCAGTGGCCTCAGTTCCTCAGAGGTGCTAACACCAACCTGGTAGGACAGGGACCTCTCCTTGTGCTTCAGGAAATTGTCGACAAGCTGTTAAATATTTAAAGAGTCTTTGAGATTTGGCAAGGCAAAGTTTGGTGCTTCCTATAGTGGTGTTCACATTTTTATGCACAAAACGAAGCCTCCCTGAACCGTGTGGATGGAATAAGCCCACAGGACTCATTGGACCTCTCAGCCAAGACCAAACTCAGCAATAAGGAATCACACGGGGCAAAGGACCCTCAGCTCCATTCATCAAAGAGAAGCAATGAGAGACATCTAGATCATCCAGAAATCAGAAAAAAAAAGCAGAAATCAGGGGGTAGTGGTGGTGCCATCACATGGAAACAAACTCACCTGCTCACCAGAACGGCTCTGACAAGAGAAGAGATGAAGGAGCACAAGGCTATAAAGAGAAAAATGCTGAAGGGCCACCCACCACAGCAGGAGGATGATGAGCAAGGATATGGATACCCAGCAAGCTAACAGCTTTCCAACAGCACAGATGCCACAGATGCCTATCTGTGTGTGGTGAGGATGTTGCCATTGCTTCAGCATGCAGGAGACGGCGATGCAGACACAAATACCTTTTTTTTTCCTCCCCCTACAACACTCTTTTCCTCCCTTTTACAATAGCGATAACTCCAGACGGGGATGGTGACAAGAGGAGATACTGAAAGAGATCTGAAATACAGGAGCCTTGCTGCAGATAAAGGCGAGCTAGCAGGATTAGCACATGTAGCAAAATGCAGTTCTGCATTACCAGGGGATCCTGCTTTCTCTGTCAGAAAGAGCAGCCCTGTCACAGGGCGCCTGGCTAAGCTGCATCCTTGTTGAGCCTCGGCAGGACCCCAAGGTCCCAGCTTCACCCTGCTCGGGATCAAGGGCACAGACCTGCCGGGCTCTGCAGGGCACAGACACTTCAATTTCATTCGCTTCCTTTTCCAGGCTTACCCCTAGAAGCCTCCTCTCTGCTACAACTCTTTCAACCCCAAATGACTCATTTATTTGTGCTTATTCTGTTAACCACCAACAGATAACACACAAATAGACCCCATGAGGTACTGGCGTATGTCTTTGACTTCAAACTTAAAGCTGATGCCTAGTAATAGAGCATATTAGTAGCAATATGTCCTGGTTTGTCATTCAGTGGCAGCCACAGGTGACAACTGTGTCTACTATCAGCTTTATGGAGCAACAGCCAAACCTTTCTGGCCTCTTGAGACTGAAAAATTCACCTGGACTTAAAATCACAACAGCAGAGAAGGATATTGCGTGGCACAAGGGACAAGTTATGAGAAAAGGGTCGTTGACAAATCATTTAAAACAGAGCCAAGTGAAACAGAACTCCAAAACAGCCCCTGTTTTTCACTCCCACGGTCTGCTCAGTAACAAATTTGAGTCATTTGGCTTCAGAGCACCAGACACTACTTTCAGGTGGAAGTCAGCTTTGTTTCAGGCAGCAGTTTTGTTTCGGGGAGATAGACCTCACGTTCAGCCTGCAGGGCACAGGCAAAACACTGTGCCCGCTGCGCGAGCGACGCCGGGCGCCGTCCTGGGGCTCCTGTACCCCGTTTTCCCGGAGTGACCCGCACTTTAAGGAGCAGCCAGGCTGGCGCAGCTGCTCAGAAGGGGTGTCAAGGTCCTGAAGCGCTCGGGTGCTCTCGAGGCCTTGCCTGCTGCAGGGAGGGCTGGCTCCGTGGCCGAGGCAGAGCCGGCCCTGCTGCCCGTCGGCCACAGAAGGCCTAGTGCGTTGCCTGCAGAATCAGGGAATCTGATAAACACAAGTATCAGCACAAATGAGTTCCCACAGATTCTTGGAGAAATACAGAGAGAAAAAAGTCAATCCTTGCAGAAACCTGGCTAAACCCCAGCTGCTGCTTTCTCCTGTACAGTGAGTGCAAACCAGCTGGCTTCTAGAGCTGCACAACTGGGTCTTTTTGATCTCTCAAGCCTTGTTTGCTTTGCCTTCCAACCACATTAACCATTTCTTTTAAAGAAAAGCACCTAGTGAGCTCTGCTGATCTGCTGCTATTAATAATTCCTTTCAGGCACAAGCCCTGGATGCTCCAGCACTGCGCAAGCCCCGAGGATCTGGCAAGACTCCGACCGAGGGCACCGGCTCCCTGCAGGGCTCCTTCGGTAGCCCCAGACCCCAAGTGCACTTAGAAATGGGTTCAAGGAGCCCAAAAATGGGCTCCTTGTTTCAGGGGCTACCAAGGCCTCAGCGAGCAGTGCTGCTACCTGCAGACCACACAGAAACCACCACTGAAGACGACTGCCAATCCTAGGTAAAAAAACAAAACGGAACAAAACCCAGATCCTTCTAATCCAGCTCAATTCTGGCGTTAATTTTCAATTACTTTTTTTGTTTAAGATTCATTTTGTTTTAAGAAAAAATATTTTCTGTATGCATTACAGTTAACCTGAGCATAATAAAGCCATACTCTTCTTCATGCAAGGCTTACTGAAAAGGCACATTTTCAAAAGCAAGATTCTGAAACCCACTACGACAGCGCTGATTTTGGAGATGTGCTGGGTTAAATAATGGCCACACATGGACAGCATTTTCTAAAGCATCAGTTGTTGATTGACTCCTGAAACACTCAACATTACTTCTGCAGTCCATGGAAGGACCATATTGCATCCTATGATCTGAATATTATATTAATTCTGAAGTGCAGAGAGCTTTCTTTTTTAAAAAAATATTTAGATCTGAGATTCTGTTCCAAACTTAACACTTATCAACTCCACAGTTCCCTAAGATAGAGAGCTATTAAACAGCCTTGTTACCTTGCTATATATAAATATATATATTTATAAATATATATATATATATATTTCCACTGATAATGTTTTGCTACCATTTGAAATTTCGGCTTCTCTCCAGAAGGGAGACACTCACTAGCAGGGAAGAAATTTCCAAATTTCCATTTTTATTTTGTCCTCAAAATGGGGTTGGAGATGTAGCTGAGAAAAGCACGTGGCCCCTTTTCCCTGTTGATGTGAAACACCCGAACGTTCATCAGCAGAAGCAGAAAGGAAGGAGGGAAAAAAGCCAAGTCTAAAAATGTGCTCAGCATTCACCGGTAATTTTGCTGGCTGATCAGAATAGTAATTGAGACAAGATAAGGAAATGCATGAACTATGGAGTGGTGCTGAAGCAATACAAAGCTAGTGAGCAGCTTTGGGAAGCAGTCAGCCAAAACACCAAAATCTGTATTTTTTGCTTTAAAACTGGTTTTAAGCTTTGCAAATGCCTGTGAGTGACTGCCAGAGCCCTCCTAAAGAAGCCACACTTGGATTTACCCAATTGCCACTCCAAAAGGTCAACACCAGAACTTCATTATAGGGGAATTTAACCATTCCTGGAGCTAACAGGAAAGAAGAGAGGGAAAGAAAAAGTCAAAGACAAACACTGCAGCCCAGACACAAGAAACACGGCACACATCTCTATGGAGCCTGCTCATTCCGATGCCGGGGAGCTTGCAGGGCACCAGGCTTTCCTGGTGCTAGCAGGAAGGGTTGGGTAGGGAGCCAAGCATGCCAGTCCAGCAGCAAAATGCTACTGACTTTGAGACATATTTGCCAGGTGCTTAATCAAAGACAACCTGATGTAAATGCTAAATGCTCCACAAATTAAGCTGTTCCGTGTGCGGCCTGTTAACTTGGCTCTACTGGAGCTGGAATATTTAGATCTGTGAATCCAGTACCATTAGAAAATCCATTTAAATAACCACTGGAAAACAGCAAGAGAAGCTGCATTACCCTTTACAATATCAGCAACGTTTTTAATTTTGTATTATCTCTGCCCACTTGATTTAAACACGAACTGGAGAAAGAGTAGCACAAGTAAATCTCAATAACAACTATTTATTACGTGGCATTCACTTCTGACATAAAGGGTCACGCTGCGTGTGCATAGCTGCACCCATCTGCAATCCTCTCATCCTTTGCAGTTCCCTTTCTATTCACAGCATTAGAGCTCAAAAATCAAGAACACACTCTGACCTTGTTAACAGGCTGCAGCAGCTTGAGCAGGGCTTACTTGGCTTGCTTACATTCCCCAACTGCACAGTTCAAACAGACGCCGCTCCAGACTTACCTGCAAGAAAACAGAACACAAATTTTGGGTTACCACTTCAAGCCTAACAAAAAAACTGTCACTTGGAGATGAAAATAAATAATGTATCCCTGAGAAATTTCCGAGTACTTACAGTTAAAATAACTTTCGGCAGTATAATGAATTATTTATTTGACTACACTTTTTTCCAGCCCTTAAATAATTAAGATAGCCTTTTTTATCCTGATAATTTAATTATAGAAGGTTACATTGCCATAAGGCAAATATAATAGCTGTTAACTTCTTTTTTTCTCTCCTCTCTTGAATGCTCCTACTACAAAAGCACTGTTTTGTCTGCTCATGTAGTCTTGCTCCCTCCTCTTCATCTTCTCTTCCCATGCTGTTTCACAGTGCAAGGGAATATTTCAGCATTGCTTAAAACAGTGTGTCTGGGTGCCAGGACAAGCAGATTAACAGAGATTGTTTTTGTTCACTATTAATTGAGCTTTCAAGTCGCAGGCAGGCAATGAGCCACCTGCCACCGAGCAAACCTCTGTTCCTAGGGTGGAAGCAAAGGTTTTGATCATGGAACCAAGAGCAGAGTCAGCTGAGCTTCCATAGCAATATATACATATACATTCTTACTGCAGTCTCTGCTTTACAAAAGGAGACCTGGGTGCAAAATGGTTACGAGGAACAATTTTTGCTGGTCCAAAACCACCATTAATTCATTAATGGTGGTTTAATTTAACCCACCTGAGGGGGACTCTTCCCACTCCAGTGGGTGACAGGACATTCTCCTCAACCCTCCCCAAGCAGCCAGTCCTGAGCAATAGTCTGGAAAGGTTGGTCTGAGCCTCCTCCTCCCTTCCCTCTTTTTGGGGTTTCTCTTTCTTTTATCACCTGTCATTTTGCAAAGGAATGAGGGAGCAAAGTGCAAATCTTCTGCTCGGAGAGCAACTCTCAGCCACTTCACAGCCAAGCAAGGAGGTTGGCCAAGGAAGCAGCAATCAGAAGTAATTAAAATAGAGCCTAAGCTGCAGGCCTTGGTTTCCCGGGGTGGCTTAGCCCTGTTTCCTCTCAGTGCAGTGACAAGATTTGTCAGTGAAAAACACAAGGTCCTAGAAACACCTCCCTGCCAACCCACAAGCCTTTATTGCCATTAGGATATGGAGCTTCAGGTAAAAGAGACACAGAAGTTCTTCAGAGTAAAACACAGGCTGTCATTAGACTGTCCAAGTTGGACACAATGCTGGTGGTACACACTTGGGAAAGCTAAAAACAGTGCATTCCTACATTGTGAAGCAATATAAATATATTTGTGTTCCATCAAAAGCATCCAAAATAATCAATACCTTAAAAGTTGCCCCAGCCCAGGTTTCCCAAGTCCAGGTTATCCAAATGCAAGACACACCAGGGCCAGGCCATACAGCAGGTACAAGCAAAACACAGTAGCCCAGGGAAATGCAAAACCAGGGAATATTAGTCCATTTTTTTCCCACAACCACCTACTTAAACGAATTCCCAGGATGGGAATGTCCTTCTCCCAGGTAACTGGGTAGGAAAAGGTGATTTTTTTTAAGCCTGAGAGGGATCTTATCACCACCTGGTGGCTTTGATGCTATTTTCAAAGAGGCAAAAGCAAAGATTCAGCCTTAACCCCAAATCTCCATTGCCCCAAACTGCATTTCAGCCTTATTATACTGCAAGTACACAATTTAGTATTTAAACACAGTTAGTGGCACACACAATTTAAACATCCTCGGAGTTCAAACTTAATGAAAGACTTTTTGATCTTTTGAACAGGAAAAAGAAAGAAGAAAATCAATTGCAGTTTTCCCTGTTCAACCTGCACTTTTCTGGTGCTGCTGAAGGGCTCAGCTGCTTCTCTCCACCTCGGTTTAATGCTGCAGGATAACAGTATCCTGCTGCCCTCTGCCGTCCCTATTCCACATAGGCAGGGAGTCTATATTCCATATCCACATTCCCGTGTGGCCCTCTTCCTGGAAGAAACATGATAAATTCTTCACGAAGAAAAGGAAAAATGGAGAATTCTCTTCTTCTGTGGGTGAATACATGACTAAACTTGGTGCTTTTCAAGTCAGTGTTAAGGGATAATGTAGGTGTATGTGAGATAAGCCAAGGTACTTAACATCACTCTTCTCTGAGAGTTACTCTGCAAATAACAGGCCACACACTGATGCCCGAGGTTGGGCCTGTATTTTTGCATTCTGGCTAAAATCCATTGCAGCAGATGCCACATAAAGCATATATTTAAAATCAGCTGGGACTCTCCAAAAACTGCCAAAATGACAGCCCCTGCATGCACTTCCTAGTGCTGCCTCTTGGTAGAAACAGCACCCATAGCCTCTCCGCCTTCCTTCTCTTTGTACCCACCTTTGGGAGAGCGGCTCCAAAGAAAGCACTTGCTTGGGAACAAACCTCTCCGGGCAGCAGGAAGGTCCAGCTCGAAGGGAGCAGCTCCCGTGCAACCGGCTCATCCCGAAAGCAGCCCCTGGATCCCCACACATTGCATTTCACAGCAGCAAAGGCAAACGCTCTTCATTGGCTCACTATATAGACTATGACTATTAAGATACTTTCTTTCAGGTAGGAAAACAGCACACATTTCCCTAAAGCACTCAAAGAAATAGAGGTTTTTTTTTTTTTTTTTTTTTTAAACCAAAATAAACCCCTCTTGGCAGACGCTTTCTTAACAGCTTCTCTCCATTGATGATCAATTTGACAACCTCTTTAAAGATACCACAACCCTGAAGCAACTTCACATTCTCAGGTTGTTTTATGAAAAACCCCAGCAACATAAGAGACTGCTCAGAGTGAACTAACTCGACCTACCAGATAGATACCAGTGCTGTGAATGGGAAGCAGAGCTCCAGCCCACCGAAATGATGAAACCTGCTGGAAACACATGAAACCTTTTGCCACTGCTCTGTATTTGCACTTCCAATTTCTATGCCTTTCCAATGGAAGGAAAAGCAGAGAAATTGTTGTCCTGTGGTCATTTCCATTTACTTTTACACCTCCTAAGGACATAGATCGCTTATCTCAGACTCAGAGACACATGGAAATGCAGTATTTTAGTACCTACCCAACTAAGCCTAGCTTTAATGCAAGAACTACAAAGCAGCTTCTTCCTTGCCCTGACTCCTTTAGAATTACCTCCTTGCAATTCGAAAGAAATCAGGCTGATTTTGTCTTATTTTGCCTGGTAACTGAACATCTTTAGGACCACTCTCTGGGCAACAGAAACTGAAGGAAAGAAGCTTCTAGAATTTGATATTTCCCAATTCAAAGGGCACAGACAGAGCCACGAGCATGCAATTCTCAGTGTTACTGACAGTCTGGAGGCTTTAGTCCCTGGAAACCTTCAAAATTCACCCATTCAAATGCTTGCAAGACCTTTTTAACAGTATGAAACCTGTCAATAAAGCTGGAAGATGCAGGGAGGGAGCTCCAGAGATAGAACCCACAGGTCTCAGGCTGTACCAAGAACAGCTACCAAGGCCAGAGCTCAGCTCTGCTCCTTCTCTTGCAGTGCATGACTAGCAAAAACTGCTGCTAGAAAGCACCCAAGCAACAGGGCTTTCTGTTAGAAATACAGCAAGAAGCTAAAATTTCATTCCAATCAATCCTTCCCAAGCATTACTGCTACCAAGGGGGCTGCCGAGGGGACTCCAGCCACAGAGGCTAGGGGCAAAAACACTTAAATGACATTTTCATGAGTTTTCTTTAAAAATAATAAACAACCTCATTGCTTTTCTCTCCACGGGAGGCACTGGACATGGCCACGTGCTATGCAGAGGACAGGCAGTGTGCCCGGGGGTCCCCGGCTCCCTTGGCTACCGCAGGCTGTGAGCAAAGGCTCCTGCCCACGCTCTCCTCCTCTCCTCTCATCACAGGTGCCTGGCACAGCAGCCGATAACCCGAACAGGCCCAGAGAAACGTTTCTGTAAGAAAGACTCATGGGAAGCGGCTTATCTCCGGCGAATTCATTTCCACTTGCAGTTTTCCACAAAACAGCCAGCCTCATTCCGCAATCCCGTGTGGCTCAGAAAAGATAAAACGTGCTCTGCTACAATAGCACCAGAATGAGGAAAAGCCTTAAACTGCCCTGCCGCGCTGCTGGTGCTCAGCGCTCCAGAGACCAGGAAGGGAGAAGCTACCACACAGCAGCTAAAACTGGTTTTAGGGGGCTGTTCCAAGCCTGTTGCAGGCAGGTGGTTCTGTAACGTGCGTTGATGCAATTCAGGACCAAACATCCAGGCTAGACTGGAATCTCTGCCAGCAAAAAAGCAGGAGAAAGGCTGCTTGCTTATGCTTCCAAGCCTTACCCGCAGTCTTTTGGTCTAAGACAGGCGGACAGCAGAGTCTTGCCCTGCCAGACAGGGCAGCCTGAAAGCAGCCAGAACAGAAGACGTGGCTGCAGATGTGAAAGCACCGTCGCCACACATGCAACCACCAGCCCCGCTGCTGCCGGCCTTCAGCCACCGAGCGGCAGCATCTCCGTGCTCCCCTCGCCGGCTCTCCTGTCTTCCTGCCCCCTCTCCTTCCCTTTTCTTTCTGCTTTTAGCTTGAGCGGAGCCCAGCAGGCCAGGCCTGAGGGGAGCACTGGGCACATGGCCGCTGCTCCTTCGTCCCAAGGCAGGCCTGGCTGGCTGGAAACCCGTGCGAACGCTAGATGGCAACCAGAAACGTGCTCACGAGCGGCTCCTGCTCCCGACAGGGCGCCGAGGATGGAGCTGCTGGGGCTGGAGGCCGCAGCCCGAGGCAGCGCCGGGCGCCTCGGGAGCCTCAGGCCGCGCCGGGCGCCTCAGGGAAGGGAACGCGGCTCCGCTCAGGGCTCCGCTCGCTGTCCCCATGCCCGGAGCAGGGACACGAGGCCACCCCACCCGCCACGCTGGGTGCCATCCGAGGGCGGCCCTGGGGACAGTGCCTGTGCCGGCCAGGGCTGCCGGCCACCACCAGGCCTCGGCAGGCTGCGACGCCCAGGGTACCTGGGAGCCGGGCCGTTAACACGTTTAATTTAATTTAATTTCAGCATGGCGTGCACCACATGTATGTGTAGTCCACGCTTCAAGGCTGAAGGGGATAAAGCAGCAACATGGCACCACAGAGAATCAAGAGAGAAAAATCCACAGCACAAAAACTTCCCGGGCAGTCCAGACAGGCGCTGCAAGCGCTTCAGATAAATAAAGACAGGGTCCAACGCAAAAACCCAGGGCCGCTCTAGAAACTAAGATGCAAGCACAGACCCCTGTTCCATTCCTAACCACCACCGCATTTCTTTAACGTGGACACCACTGAGATGCCAGGTGTCCTCTCCGAGGCACTGGGCTCCCACAGGGAAGATCCAGACTTGCCTCTTTGCAAAGGCGCCCAGAGCCGCGTTAATGCCACCCTCCAACGTGGTGCCACGGAGCCCAGCCATGAAGCGGGGACAGCACCAGCCTCCTCGCCCGTGCTCCACGCAACATGGAGCGGGAGTCTTCTCTAGGTCTTATCAGCAAGTCCACATGGCAGTTCTAGGTGCTTCCAGCCAGCTAAAACATGGACAGTTTCTTACAGCTTTGCACCAATGAACACATTCCCATCTAGCCGATGAGAAGATGATGTGGCTTTGGAGAGAGAAAATTTAAACGTTAAAATTGTGGAAAGTCCATATTTTCAAAGCAACAATGGACATTCCTGTCTGCGCTGACATTATTTTTTTGGAAACAGCTAATAACAGCTACATAGGGGATAACTACACAAGAACAAACATTACATGGCACATTATTAATCTCACAACTACAGCATTATGAATAATGGCTGTTTTGGCTCACTGCCCAGGCACTTTTTTTTTTTTTCTTTAAATTTGGCTTGAGTTGGCCACCATTTTTAATTTACCAATTTCTGCTGTCTTGGATATTTTGTTTCATTGCACCTAGTCACGTATAAAACTGGGTACATGCTCAGGTCTCCACAGATGGCCCAAACTTTTAATATTTAGTAGCTGCCTCCAGAGGGTTTTCCCCAAGCACTGCACATGCATCATCTGAAGGCACACAACTCAAGGCAGTAGAAACGTTTTTTTCTCTGGAAGATTACTGTGCAAGTGCTATTTAAAACTGAACTCAGTGACAGATAAAAATGTCCTGATGAGGCTTCATTCAATATTTACTTATATCCCGTCGTGCTTTCAGTTGTGCTGTCTGACTGCTAGTTTTGCAAAATAACTACAGCTGACTTTGCAGATTTAATCTTGGTATTAAAGCATTCTCTCCTTCAGCATTAAGGAGTTTAAGCAAAACACCTAGACATACCTCTAAGCACAGAAGACAACATGCACTTTACAAGTGGGGAGGAGTGCTTCCCTATGCAATTCCTGGCCGATATTCCAGAAAACAGCATGTGTAGTCACTTTGTAGGCTTTTCAGACAGGCATGGGAGAGACCCAACTCCCACAAAAACTGAACAAGAGGGTGAAGACCTCATAAAACAAGCTCCTAGTTAGTATGTGACCCCAAGCTGCAGAGAGGAACACGCTGCCTCCGACGAGGCAGCGACACCAGCATGGAGACTTGGCACCAAAGCCAGGAAAACCAGCTCTGCTCCCCGGGTTGGTAACGGGATCCCAAATGTGCAGCATGACGGCACCATGCTAGCACAGATGCAGAAGCACCGCTATCAATTACAGTTTAAAAGCAAAAGAATAAAGAGATAGAAAGAATAAAGACCACCAAGGCAAGAAAAAGGAAGAAATATATATATCTCAAACAGTGCTTAGCAGTTTTTCCTCAAGGTGTTTTTGCCTGCATGATTTTGCTTGGAGCTGTCAATAACTACACCTTCCCTTGCAAGATGCAGCTTTTGTCCAGAGCACACAGGGACTGGACACACCTTCCTGCCTTGCACAGTGCCTCCCCTGTGCTGTGACCCCAGCAGCACCCGAGCACCTGCCCTGTGCCAGAACAGAGCAGGGGCATCCTTAAATTGTCTCGGAAAAACAAACCGAAAACAATTTGAAATATTTGCCATAAACGCTCTCTGCAACTCATGTTGTGCTTCTCCCCTTGGAATATGAGTCTCCTTCTCTCTTACCCTGAATGTTTAAAATGCTGCCATCAGTTTTACAATGTAATTACCGAACTTTATCAGGACATGCAGTTTTCAACAGCGGCGTTTATTTGCTCAGTTTCTCTGTCTCATCAGGGCAAACCTCCCCCCAGCTTTCATAGCTGTTGTATTTCCAACTTTTCACATCACTACAGGGAAAAAAAGAAAGAAGGATGGTGATTGCAAGCCATTTATTCAACTCACGTACCTGCAGGCTTGGTTTTGAGGTTTTTCTTTTCTTTCCCCCAGGAAGTGTTTGGTAGAGCAAATATACATTCTACGTCCTATACTCCCTAAAGCAAACTTTATACTGTGATCCTGTGTATTTATCCTCATCAATGTCACAAAGCACATTTCTTGCTGGGAAAACACAAATATTGTTTTTCTTTCACCTAATTATTTCTTCCTTTTCTACCCATCCCAGCAGCAATTTATCAGACCCACGGGAAAGTCTGGTAAAAATTCTGTTAACTTTATCCCATCCACCTGGCACTTTCATCTCCTCGTTGACTGGGGATTCACACTAACCAAATCTATGGCACAGTAAGTAGCTACTCACACAATGATGACGACCACGGTGTCAATAACCAGGACCTGACCATAGAAAGCTCTCTGAATGCTTTGCCCTTTGCTTTGCCCTTTGCAAAAAGGCATTTTCATGGAAGCGAAGGTGTGAACATTAGCTGTCTTCTCCTGACGTACCTGGCAAGCTGGACCACAGCCACATCAAGGTTGTTAGACTTCAGCATTGTCATGAGAAGCTCATTTAACTCTATACCTTTAACATGAATCCTTACATTTGAGTAAGTACAAAAAGCCTCCAAGAACTTGTTTGCATTTTATTTAAGCATCATTTTCTACCAAAGCCACAGTCTTTTGTACCAGTCTGGAATGAGCCAAATCTCCTAACTTTCAAGCTCATCAATTTTGCAGCCTTTGAAAACACAAAACAGCAATGCAAACATAAATCAAAAAGACAAAAACACATCAGCTCTTTTACTCTTATTTTTGTTAGGCAACAGGACCAGCTAAGGTTAACTTTGCTCTTTAAATTACGAGTACAGATTCCATTCATTTACAGAGCGCCTTCCTTCCTCTTCAAATCCGAGGGAATCTTTTCCCTGCAAGCATAATTACATGTTTAGCTGGAGCACTGAACTAGCAACGTGCTGGAGTTGCAGACAGTTTACACACTGAACAGCACTGCTTTTATGCACCATTAAATTCACTGTTTCTGCACTTTATACAAATAACAAATGAGGAACAGCAGTCTGACACTTCCTGAATATTATAGCCCATGCTCTGCTTGCTTGTAATTACACTTCTTAAATGAGCAGTTTACTGAGCTGTCTCAAATCATCCCAGTGCCCAACAGCGCCGGTTCAGAGCCTGGGCAAGGCAGGAATGAAATAACACGTTGATGAAGTGGGGGGCTTTTCACATGATAAAATAAAGGTACCTATGAGCACCTCACTTAAGTATCACAAAGAATTCCCCATCCCTTGGTGTGAAAGACCCTGCCAGACACAAATGCTTTTCCCTCAGTTTTACAGATTTGGGAGACATGGCTCCTTGCTGGTTGATAGACAATCGTGATGATTACTAGGACTTTTTTTGGGGGGGGAATATTGACTCAAGAGAATCAGCACACAGCGCACTAATCTTACCTGACACCGAGATTGTGGTATTGGTATCAGCATTTCTCTACCTTCCTTACCGCCTTTTCCATATGATATAAAAACAACAAGTTTCACATCTTGTGTTGAATTTGGTGATCTTGGAGCACCAGAGACTTCCC